>CM069914.1:60177551-60208435 GCA_036172215.1 Camellia granthamiana | reverse complement strand
GATGAACATTCCAAAAACCCCATGAATATTGCAAAAACCCTATTTTAATTATAAAAGTGTTCAAAACCACTTGTTTACACTACACTGGCTGCCCATTGTTTGCTTGTTGCCAATGTCTGTTGTTGCTGATTTTGTCATCTTCCTTGGTTGCCCATTAGTTGAATCTTCAACACCACTTACTGCTACTGGCCTCTTCTTAGATTGACAACCACTTACTGCTGCTTGGTTGCTCTCATCTTCCCCAAATAATGCAACTGTCCTAACATAACGTTTATTTACTTTCATTCAATGGAATACTTACACTACTATTGGATTTCCTAGAAGGTCCACTTGTTTTTCCTTTCACTGGACCCTTGCAAGTCCTTTGATTGTGAGCATAACAACCACATTTAGAGCACTTTAGGGTAGACTGCCTCCTCTGCAACTTGTATGGATTCTTAGGTTCATCTGGGTCCCTAACTCTATGTTTGGAAGGCCTACCAGTTGGTCTTTTAAGCTTAAGAGGTAGAAGAGAGTCACACCCTGTTTTAGGCCACAAATCTGGCCCATTCATTGGATTAATCAATGCCTCATAAGTCCTCAAAAAAGTTTTCTTCTTGAAATATGCATGAACATAATCTTCAACCCTCTCATTCTGAAAAAAATATAGCAGCTACGCCATAAGGACAAGGGATTCCAGTGAGGTCCTATTTCAAGCATGTGCATGTCCTATTTTCTAAGTTCACTACATACCCAACCCCTCCATGTCTGACTTCAAACTCAGCACCTCCTGACCATATAGGTGTCCATACTCTGGACTTTTGCGTCCTCTTTTCAACTTTGCATTATATCTTTCCACAAATGGGCCTTTTGTACTTCAGCATGCTATCCCTACATTCATGTATCTTCCCCATCAAAGCTCTCCGTATCATCTCTATCATGGTAATGATGTGTTTGTCCATATCTTGTATCACCCATGAGTTAAAACATTCAGAGATGTTATTGAGAAGCCTATTGGATTTGGTTTTTGGACTAAACCCATGCCTAGACCATTGGACTGGGTTCACTCTCATCATCCAATCATATGCCTTACTATCTACTGCATGCAGCTTAGTCATGTGCCTCTCCCATTCAACCCTTGTGTATGCTTTTGCTGCCTTCCAAACACAATCCTTTAACTCTTTCCCTTTAAACAATTTCTTGAAGTTTGTATACAAGTGTCTGAAACAGAACTTGTGATTGGCTTCAGGGCATACCAATCTCAAGCTTGGAACAAGTCCTTGTAACAAAAAGCATATAACATAGCCAAACAATTAATTGACAACATTCTTCTAGGAATGACATGATCATAAGAGTATTTGAAAACATAAGGAATACATAAAAATATTTACCTTTTGTTGATCAGTCATAAATGTCCATCTATGTTCTTCAATTAGGCCAATATCTTGTAACAAGTTGTGTAAAAACCAAGTCCAGCTCTCCTTACACTCTGCTTCAGCTACAACATAAGCTATTGGATACATTTGATTGTTTCCATCCCATCCAATAGTTGCAAATAATTGCCCTTGGCAAGGTCCTTTCAGAAAACAAGCTTCCAACCTAATTAATGGTCTCACACCAAATAGAAACCCTCTCCTAATTGCACCAAGGCATACATACATTCTCTGAAACCTAGGTTTAACTTCCAATTGAGGCCTCCACACATTTATGTCAACATTAGTGTCCTCATTGGTTCTTTTAAACTCAGCTGCATAATCCCATATCCTACTATATTGTTCAACATTGGTTCCCTCAATCTTCCGAATTGCTGGCTTTTTGGCTCTGTAAGCTTTCATTGTTGACACACTTACAGCAAAATCCTCTTTGATACTTTCCTGAAACTCATTCACTTTCAATGTTGGGGTGGTCCTAAATTTCTGGACATACTTCTTTGCCAACTAAGAACTTGTCATTTGTCTATTCTTGTAAGTTCTACAGCAAGAGTGTTTAGGTTGATGTATTTTTATCTGCAAAGTGTTCTCTCTAGTCATCTTGGATGCATACAGTCTCCATTTACACCCAGCACTACAATTCACTTGAACCTTTCATTTTTCACTCTTAGTAAACTTCACATCATATCCTTTTTTTACTACATATTCCTTGACAGCATCTTTGAACTAATTTGCAGTACTAAACAACATTCCTAGTTTGAATTCTATGTTTTGCATATCAACCTCATGCCTAAATTCAGGGTATTTAGGCTTGTTATTATTCTCCTCATCATCAGAGCCTGTAGGGGTAACCAGTTTTTCCTCAGATGAATCTGCATCATTCACTTCACACTCATCACCTTCTTTAAGCCTTTCTTTATTAATATCTCTTTTAACATTACTATCAAACATGATGTCATCAAGCTTAGGATCATCATCATCACTACTATTTGAGAAATCCCTATCTGATAGGTCATCATTGCCATCACTGTCAGTGTTTGAGTCCTCTTGACAGTGATCATTGTTGTAATTTCCATCATTTTCCACATCTTTCACAGGCACATCAGTAATGAATAACACATGATAAGCAATATCTACATTATGTGGCTTATGATGCTCAATAAACAGCTCTAAGGTATTTGTATTTTCCAACAAGCAATACATTTATCTAATATCATTAGCATTAGCCAACACTCTTAACCCTAAGACCAAATTTTTGTTGGGAATCCTATAGAAAATATGCTTGTAATAAAAAACACCCAACTCCTTCACACATGCAGCTAATCTCTGGGACAGATAATTTATCAACATCAATTGCATCAAATACATCCACATTACCCCCAACATAACTCCTTTCATCATTCTCAATAAAATAGCCACTCTAGTGTATCAGAACTTTAACAAAAGTTGCCATTACTGCATCCATACATAAACAAAATAATAATGACAATAACTATGGGTCCACTTGCAAAACAAAGTATATTAAAAAAACAAAACCCTCATATAAAGCAACTTGGCCCACAATTCTTCATCTGTGGAGACAAAATATAACAGAAAAGCAGACATAAAAGACCCTACAAAAATAATAGAGACCCTGGGACCACAATGTATTCAGTGATACAGAGGCATACATATAGTCGGAGACAAAAGCAATGTCACAAAGCAATAAACAATAAGTGTGCACCGACAATGGAGAGAAAAACAATGTCATAAACAAATAAACAATGTCAACAATGGAAACAAAAAGAAGGTCAACAATGGAGAAAAAAGAAGGGAAAAATCGTATACAAAAACAAAAAACGAACCCATTTCTTATCTTTATCTCAGAGTCCAAAGCTTTTTGGAAAATCAACTATGAAATTGCAGTCTTCCTTCGATGCGTGGCATCAATCGCGGATTGAATTACTAGGTGTGTTGGATGGAGCTGTAAATCGCAACTGGGGGGGGGGGGTGTGTTTTGCTCTAACTTGTGAAGATTATGGCAATTTTGGCGCCCAAATCATTCTTCTGTTAACTACTGGAGACAAAGATGGATGGGGGGAACGGATTGCAACACGGGGTGGAATGGTGGGCACAAATTGTCACAATTTGAAACCTGGGGTTTAATTTGAAAAAAGCGCAAAACCCTGGGGTTTTTTTTTTATGTAATTTCCCCAATATACAAAAATACGGAAAATGTATTGATGATTTTTTTTTTTTTTTTATGGTATTTAGTGAATTTTTTAAAGATTTTTTTTCACAAATATTATATTTTTTAAGCGTATTTGTGTTAAGTGTATTCAAAAATTAAAAAAATTGCTTAAAATATTATAAAATTTCAGTGAAAACAAAAAATATGGAAAATAAAAAAGTAGAATTTTCTAAAAATTAAATTCTAAAAATTGAAACCAAACAGAGTCAGTTTTCAAAATACTCACCTTTTAATTTTTCTATTTTAATCCCAACATCATCATCATGCATACTATGGAGACCAAAATGCTAAAAAGCACACATGTTAGGAACCAAAATGTAATAACATGCATACTTTGGAGCACCATGTGCGCATTTGATCATTTCGATTTTGTTGACAGTTCATGTAAATTCTAAAAATTTTCTTCCTATTGTTATTGATTTTGAATAATATTAACACAATAGATTAAAATGTAACACATCACATATTTTGAAATTCATTAATATAATTAACTATCTCTCTGTATATTATGGATAACCGTTTTTGTTTGTAACTGAATTTCTCTTATGGGGTTGATCCATAAGGAGTGAAAATGAAGCTTGGATTGGATAAAAAATGTCTGGCCCAATCTTGTAACAACAGCAGAAGCCCATTATCAAGGGGGGAAAAAACAAAGAGCCGTCAACTATTGGGCCATTTAGTGCAATTATTGGGCCACCAACTATTGGGCTCAGACTGCATTTGCCACTAAGGTTTTCATTGCTACTCCAAAAATGACGCGAGATGGGTTTTACTGAAAATTTGTTTTTTATTAAAAATAATTTAACGAGACAATAAAAAAAAAAAAATCAAAAATTTGAAGTTCATAACAAAATAAATTATGAAATTTTTAATTTTATCAATTTAAATTTAAAATTTTTGATTTGTTTTCAATACCATTCGCCTATTTTCATTAAGTAAAACTAATGGAAAAATAGTATTTTAATCATTAAAATCAATGTAAATATACATAAAATATATATTTTATTGAGTTTAATGATTAAAATATATATTTTTCTATCAATTTTACTTAATGAAAATAGGTAAATGATTTAGATTGAAAACAAATAAAAAATTTAGAGTTTCAATTGACAAAATTAAAAACTCATGATTTATTTTGTTATAAGACTTTCAAATCCTGATATTTTTTTATTTTTATAATTTTCCCAAAATTAAGTTCGTTTTCACTGTTTATTATACACACATATATATATATATATATATTAAAATTTTGGAAATTTAAAAGAAAAATTATTTAGTATTCTAATTTTGTACTTATGAAAATATAAATAATTTTCTTATTTTGAAAATAAGTTTTCATTCATTTCTTTATTCTCTACCCCTTTAATTCTAGTTAGTCACGATATTCAGTGAGTCTCTTTATCTTATTCCACCATTGTTGCTATCAACAACCCCACATTTGACAAGTGCTCCTATCTCACCACCAAGAGTAAGAGTGTAAAAATGGCCCGTGACCTGTGGGCGGTCTAAAGCCTGCCCCTTTGCCTGGGATGGGCTCGGCCCATTTAGACTTATTTGGGCCCGGGCTCAAGCCCAACTCGAGGCCCTAGGCCATCATTTTGAAGCCCGGCCTGACCCGTGGGCTTGACCTGGCCTGTGGCTCGCTTAAGGCTCGGCCCGCCTGAGGCTCAATGTCTTTTTTAATGGAAAATAATAAAATTCTAGTAGGAAAAAAAAAATGTTAAAACCCTCTCCAAGTCCAGGCCCAACGGCTCACCCAAGGCCCAAATACCCCCTTGGGCCTGGGCCTAATTTTTTGGTCCGTGGACCGGCCCAACCCGGATTTTAGTGGGAGCCTGAGAGGCCCGACATGGGCCAGCCCGAGCTGGGCCAAATTTACACCCTAACCAAGAGTGGTCTAGTGGTGAAGACATTCTCTTTCTCAGCAGTGAGTTAAGTTCAACTCTGGGAGGGGTGTGAAATGCTAGGTATTTTTCATTGGTAATTTTCGGAGATCTCGTACTACACTCCGATCGAACCATAGGCCTGCTAGGGGTGGTTGATGAGTTTTACTGGTGCCTTGATGGTGGGTTTCTTCCTATGGGTTAGGTCAAATCAGCTCGGGGTCTAGGCCCACGAATATCGTGATGACAGAATATTTTTTTTCTTGTTAAAAAAAAAAAAAAAAAATATTCCCATCTCCAACAGCTAATAATCTCCTCTCACCGGTGACTATTCGTGGCCACCCATCCTTGCTTTCGAAATTAAAATTTGAAAATGTGTATCAATGTTTTTATTTTTATAAAATAAAACTATATAATTATAAATATGTTTAATGTTTTCTATAAATAAAAAATAAAAAGTTATACTTGACTAAGTTCATTATTTTGAAACTCATTTTAAAATTATGCTTGACCAATTTAATAAAGTAATTGATAAGCTTATGGTTTCGTTCGGGAAGTTGGCTATTTTAGTTTTTGACTATTTTAATAGGATAGAATTATTGTGTTTGGAAAAATGATTAAATTTTTTTGTTGTTGGATGTGATATTTGTAAGAGAAAAAATAAAATGATTATAGATTTGATGTAACATTTTGTCTTATTGATTGTTTGAGCCTATTTGATCTTTTTGTGAATTTTAGCTAAAAAATAGCCCAAAACTCACTTGCCAAACAGGGCCTATATATTATATAAAATTAAACTATTCGAATTCGACTCATTATTAATAAAATTAAAATTTATTTGAGAGTAATCCACAAAATAAACAAGATAACTTGAAGAGTTTTTAAAATTTATTAAATTTTCATGTTAAACATAAACAACATACCATTCAACTCGTTTAAAACTCTAATGAATTCATAATTACGTGGGGATACGCATGCCACCTAGTCTTCGAAGTGAGAGAGAAGAAAATCACTTTTATGTGCCATTTCATACAGTACATGTGACTAATCCGTGTTTGTTGTCTTTGTTCCAACTAAAGCATTAAGATTATGTTTGTTTGACTCTTTCAGAAGGGATTAGATTAAGGCCTTGTTTGGGTACTTAATATAAGTGCACTTATTTCATCTTTTTATCTTTTTGGGTCACATCAATCAACATCTCATCTTTACTTTTTCTACACATAATACAAGAAAAGTCAAAAAGTACACTTATTCTAAACTTCCCAAACTTGACCTAATAGTTTCTGGGATTTATTTAAAGAGAGTTTGGTTAAAGATATGAGTGAAGGAATTAGTTATCTCCCTCGATTAGTAATTCCTTATTGGTAGCACTACTAATTCTATAGAGGGGTTGAGATTAGAAATTGAGTGAGGGGGTTGGTAAATTTTTAAATGATTTTTAAGTAAAATTTATATTTTGTAGAACAAAAAAAATAATTATAATATTAAAAAAATACTAAAAATAAAAATATATTAATTTTATATATTAATACTATCTATAATATTACTAATTTGGTAGTGTACAAATAAACATTTTTTATCTTACATCTCCAACTTAATACCAACATACTAATAATTTTTCACTTAATCCCACCATATTCTTAATTCCCTCCATCCTATAGAGCCAAACAAACAGGCTTAAGAATTCATTATAAAATTCAAATTAAACAGAGGGTTTTGATGTATCCACTTGAATGTAACTTAAAGTAGTTTTGACTGATACAATTTTCAATAATATTTCCCTAGAATAGAATATTATATGAATTATGTAGATTGGGTATGAAATTAAGTTCTAAGATGAAATGATGGTTTTGTCGAGCGTTTCCAATCCAAACTTGGGGCAAAAGGAACCATTCAATATGTTGAGCTTGTGAGCCTATATCATGAAAGCTAATTTGTGCTCTATTAATGCAATGTGTATATGTTTGTTTAGTGCCATCGGTTATACTGATCAAAGCTGGGGTAACTAAGGGTGAACTCCATCCTAGTGGAACTATATGTTGTTCAATGTAAGATTTATTAGCTCTTGTATTTATCATGACATTTATACTAAGAGTTTTTCCTACAAATTTGATTATACCAGAAATCTCAACTAAATTTAGTTTAGGTATGACAGGGTAATTGAATGGTAAGTAAGCTTTGTCAGACTATGCTTGGAAATATTGACTAAAGGGTTGAGAATCAACTAGGTTGACTAATTCTGACAAATGCATATGTTCTTCAACAAGTTTATCTTTTAAGAGGTATTTATTTTGAAACTGTTCTAATTACTGTTTAAACTGTTTATTTTTTGATGTTAAAAATTCGATGTCAAGATTAGCTTTAGTTTCTATCTCACACATTTGTAGTTTAAGCTCTCTTACTTGTATCTCTAATTCTCTAATTATTATGTGTAATTCTTTATTTTCTAGGTTATGATCTTCTCACATCTCTTCTTTATTTTCTAGTGTTAGTTTGTGTGTTATATTCATTTTTTCTAAACAAATTATACAATAAGTTATATTGCATAATAAATATTGAGCTCTCTTGTTTTTAGTTAGAAACTAATTACGATAACTACATCGAGTGGTATCAAATCCTAGTTCAATCCTAAAGTTATGTTGACATTCAGCATTTGGATTGCATTCCATCATCATAAAGAAACTATTATGGGAAGAGGGTATTCCCATTTCTTGGTTAAGTTGTCTTAAAAGATTATATATATCGGTATCACTGTCATGCCCCAAATTTTATTACTCGAAAATATCACCAAAACTTTTAATTCAAGTCCATTTTATTAAATACATTTATTATTACAAATAACCATCACATTGAGTAATAATAATATTGTTCTCTCTCGAATGAATACAACCATAATATATGTCAATATTCACATTGAATTACACATAAATCTCTCATTTACACTATGACTTGTAAAAGAAAATAAACTCTTCAAATCTTCAATCCAGCGTTCTAGACTTTGATCCTGAAAATGGTTAAAATAAATGGGATGAACATGAAGTTCAGTAGGAATATTCCCTGATTTTAAACAATAAGATCCCTAGATACATACGATCATGAATGCTAACGAGTGATACATATATTATTAAGATGCTCTGTCATATTCGAAAATACAATATATATATATATATATATAGGAATACCATTCTCCTAAAGAAATCCACAAACAAATTTTCCAAGAAAAGATTTTCTTTTGTTTCAGTATGATTTTAGTATAGTTTTCAAAAGTTCTATACGAAAATCCCTTGTTGACATTACCAAGAAGTCTAATTATAGAAAAGAATAATTCTAATATGAGTCATAACAAACTATTATCCATTATAACCACATTAGATGAATCTACACAATCCCACATATTCAACTGTACACCATTATGATTATTTACTTCCCATTATCACAATCACACAAGTAGATCTCGTTATAATCATTTCACATAAACCAAATATAAATTGGTTCCATTATTAAGCCACATCGTCGCACTACCACGCTTTACGGGTCACGAGTTAGAAGGAATGCGGAACCTCACTCTTTACCGGTCACAAGCCAGTAGGAACGTGGAACCTCATGCTTTACCGGTCACAAGTTGGAAGGAACGTAGAACCTTTACACATCTCATCAGCCCACATGCTTTACCGGGTGCTACTTTGGAATAAAGATGGAACCTTTATTAAGTGCAACGCTTTGCCGGCTCAAACATGGCGGGAAACGGACACGAAAACAACATCCAATCCATCAATTCCTCAAGTCATTCCCCATTATGATCTGTGGGCAAAGCCAACACATCGTTCATTATTTCCATTACCCATTAGCTCAATTACACATCCACCATATGATAAGGATTCATTCACATAACAAGTACACATCATGTTCCACCACATTGTCTGTTATTTATCAAGTCATTCATTGTTACAATTCTGACAAAAAAAAAAAAAAAAACAATATTCATTGTTTTTATTACAAAATAATCTAACAACATATCCACCAAAAATATGAAGGCTCATCTTTAGAGGTATTCACACTTCTTGTGTTCCAATAATGTCTTTACTTTTCCTTATTATCATCAAGTCTTCATACTCAATTTCACAATACAATAATCACCATAAATTATTCGAGATTAATTGATTTAATTACCAATCTTAATTTCTTTAACCTAACCCTTATATACAATGATCATTTTCCAACCATTAATTGTCATTATTTATACTCATCTCAACAAAACATAAACTTAATTTCATGAATCTAATGTCAATTTAAGCATTCTTCGTTTCCAAAATAAATTCTACAAGTAGGGTTAAGCATAAATTAGGGCTTTTTACTATTCAACACAAAATCTTATTTCCATAATCCAAATATTACATATTCCACTTAAATTATCAATTTAACTCCCAAAATTTAAAAACCCTAACTTCCTTTACATGCTATTTTGAAAATCTCCTCAAAATGAGGGTTTTATGCAATAGAAATTACCACCCATCTATCCACAAGATAATATTGAAGAGAAGCAAGGAAAATCCCTACCTTAAGCAAGAAGAGAAAAAAATCCAAAATTTCGACTTCAACGAAAACACGATCCGCTTGGATAGATAGAAAACCCTTGGCATGCTCTTCGTTTTTATATAAGGAACATGGGGTAGAAAATGAGGGAAAGGAGATGAAAACCAAGCTTAAAAGCTTGAAACACTTAACAATGGCAGAAAAATGAGAGGAGAGAGAGAAAGAGCAAGAGAGAATGAAGAAAAGTTGACCAATTGTCACGACCCAAACCCGCCCCTATAGGTTTAGTGTCGTAACCGGCCAGTAATCCTCGGATTACCGAAGGCCTCTTAACAGATTAGCGAGCAATAAGGGGCTGCGGAAGCAACTAGACAAAATAAACAAAGTCCAATGAGCTACGATGACGTACATGGGACAGAACAAGTCAAACATATTTACATTCATAAGCATGCTAGTCAAGGGACACCAACATTCACAGTATTATTTACAGACTGTAGTTTCCAGATCCTGACTTTACAAACAGACGGAGACTAGCATAACTACAAAAATAGCCATGGTAATTGACTTCAACTGGAACCTCCTCGGGAGGTGCAACGGTTGGCTGACAAAACTGGGGTGTAAGCCATCAACCCCGGGCCTGGTCTCGTACTTGCTCACCTACATACATAATATAAGAAGTGAGCTAAAGCCCATCGAATAATAACAGTGTAAAGGGGTTTAATGAATGATCACCATATTGAACACAGAAATCAGAAAATCAATCTCTTATCAAATCGGAAACGTATTCATATTCGTATTCATATTCGTATTCAAATCGGTGTGGTACAATTCCCTTAGCATAACATATCCTGTTGGTCAAGCATAGTAAGTCCTATAATGGAACCTCCGATACCGGGTAACATATCTGTGCCACGGTATTGTTTCTCCCGGGCGAGGGCCTGTGCCATGGTATTCTTTCCCCCGGGAGAGGCCTCATGACCATGTGCCTCAGTATTGTGTCCCTTGGGCGAGGGCCTCGGTTGGGGATACCACGTTTACATTGCAAGGAAAATTGGACTATCATTCATTCATTCAAACATAGCATTTCAGAACTTATCGTCTCATGGCATTGGAAAATAATTAAAGTTAACATAACTTCACAGAGTTATTACTCACAGTTGATCTTGAATCAGACAGACGAAGCAGACAGGTCAAACAAGACGCGGCACGTGACCTACATAGCATAAAACAGATACGCACTTGAAACACACGTTCTAAATGTATAAAACTTATGTCGTTGGCTCTTAGTGTGTTTCTAATCCCCTATCCTCATTATGGAGTCTTAAACATGGCCTAGGAATGCCTAGGATGAAATGAGGATGCAAAAATGCCTTAGAAAATATTCTTCAGAATTTTCAGAAAACAGGGGTCCCGCTCGAGCGTGGGTTTCCCCGCTCGAGCGGACACGCAAACAAAAGTCTCCGCTCGAGCGTAAACTTTCCCGCTCGAGCGATCTGCAAAACATGAGAAAAGTACTGGATGGGCGAAAACCACGCTCGACAGGCGCTCGACCCTCGCTCGAGCGTGTGACTCAGGTCCCCGCTCGAGCGTGTGACTCAGGTCCCCACTCGAGCGTTCATTCCACCAAGCGTTCATTCCACCGCTCGAGCGGACTGTAAAACAATGCAAAGTGCTGGGAGCATGAATTCCACGCTCGAGCGCCAGTTTCTCCGCTCGAGCGTGAGTCCAAATTCTGGAAATTTCAAATTTGAACCTCAAGCTCAAAACCAAGTTTTAATGCACCAAATTCGATCCTCTTGGGCTAATTTTCTGGAAAACTCTTGAAAACTCATAGTACAACATGTTTCAAAGCTCAATTTGTAAAATTAAAGCCCAAGGGTGAATCAATTAAACACAATTTCAAATAAAACTTCAAGAACATGATGAACACATAACATACAAGTGTTCTAATGATTTCCAATGCTCTAAAACATGACCAAACGTAAGATTAAGCTCAAGAATAGGATGAATTCATGGATTATAACAAAATGTGGACATGCAAGTGGAAATTCATGAAGAACAACTCCAAAATCCAAGAACATGTGCATGCATGCATGAATTAAGCTTAAGTTTAACATGTTTAAACTACTCCTTAACTCTAGGCTCAAAATTAACATGGACCATGCAAGACACAACTTCAATTCATAAACCAAAGGTTGAATTTCTTACCTAGGTTCCTCAATTTCAAGCCTAGAAGCCCAATTATGCAATTAACCTTCAATTCCTTTAATTTCCCAGCAAAATCTCCAAGTTGAACTCAATCTCTCTCTCTCTCTCTCCCTCTCTCTTAGTCGGTTTGTCAAGGAAATGGGCTGAGGAAAATGTTGTATCAAAGGCTCCAAACAAGTCTCAAGTAATGTTGTAGAGATAGGCCACTAAGTGGCAAAATGGTAATAAGGCAACTAATGTGTTTTAGCATTATTTAATCTAATTTAATCATACCAAATCACATTTCAATTAAATATGCCATAAAATCACATAAATTCTAACTAGTACATAACACTAATCGATTTCAAAATAGGGCGCCGATAAGGCTTTCAATTCGCAATTTAAGGTCGTATCCTGAGCAAATCATTTTATACCGAACAGATAGAAACACATAAATAATGCAATACATATACAAATTAATCTCAGATTCCATCTAAATTACTGTTAGGCATAATTAATCATGTTTTAGCATTAATCTGAGGTCGGGGTTATTACACCAATAAGTGACTTTTAAACATGCTGAGTTCGAACACTTTGCTCGAGCGAGGAAAGCTTGGCTCAAGTGAAGAAAAGAAGCTCCCAAAATCTCTGAAATTCACGCAGTTCGCTCGAGTGCAACTTTCTTCACTCGAGTGAACTTACTTCCAGCACAGATACACAAAGTTCAAACGAGCATAACTCTCTTATTCGGACTCCGTTTTAGGTTGTTCTTGTGTCCAAATCGAAGCCCCGGAAACAAGCTTTCCAATGGTTCTAGCCTTACATCCAAATTCAAAGTGTGGAAAAAGAAAAGGATAAAAGAGTGATGACTGTTCGTAAGATAATTATCCGAATCAAAGTTTTTGATTCAATCCTACTTTATCATTATGATACCACCTCAATCAATAACCCAAAATGAACCCAAGAGGCTCCAAGTATAAAAATAAAAGTGTTCAGAGCAATTCCATTAGTCCAAGAAGTATGAAGTGTCACAATCACTCTCTAAATCATCATCTGAATTCATAACTTCTATTTGATATTCATGATCACTGACTATGCTATAGATTTCAGAGTCATCACTGTTTATGCTTACAATATCATCTTCAAAATCCTCTATAATATGTAATCTTTCTATTTGTTTATTAGTATTAGGCTTATGTCTTTTTGGGCAATTTTTTGCAAAATGATTAGGTTCTCCACATATAAAACAATTACATTTTTTATTATTAGGTTTCCTAACATATTTTTGTTTGCTTTTATCTTTATCTTCTTTAGATAAACGCTTATAATTAGTTCTATTAAAAGTTCTACGCTTTCTAATGAATTTTGTTTTTTCCATGGTTTTTTATATTTATTCTTCCAATATTTTTCTTTTTTTCTTTTTCATATTTTTTGTATTTTCTCCTATCATATTTATCTTCATATTATTGTGGAGTGTATATTATGCTACTATAGAAACCATAGTTTTGTTTTTTCAAATCTTTTTGTATTTTGACTTCTATACATTTTTCTCTAAGCGTTCTAAATGTAGAAACTATTCTAGGTCCTATTCCTAAAGCTCCTCTTATATTTACTTCTCCCGTGGCTATTCTCACTGGTGATGTTGTATAATAAATTGACCATTGATTCTCTATTTCTCTTTCTAATTCTCCAGGTAATTTTCTAAAATATTTATTCCCTATTTTAATATTTCTTCATTAAAACTTTATCCTGTTCTGGCTGCTATGGCTAGATATTCTTTACTAAAAGGTACAATATATTTCCAACTTCCTAATGTTATCTGATCTAATTCAGTTAATGCTATACTTTGAGTATAATCATTTCTTCTGGAAGGGTCATATCCTATAAGCATTTCTTTTATAAAACTAGTAAAATTCCATGAGTTATCTCCTAATCCTTTAAGCTGTCTAACGGTATCATTAAATTTTCCTTTAAAAGTTAAATATATATTAAAAGCAGAATCTTCTAAAAGTGTTTCCATGTATTCCCACATATCATTTCCTTCAAAGGGATTATTTATCCAGGCTTTCACTACATCTTTTTCCCATTTTTCTATTACTTCTTGCCATATCTGTGGGGTTCCTTGGTTAGTGGTTGGTTGTAATTGTATGCTCAGATCTAGTTGTCTACGTTTTCCATGAAACTTATACTGTTTACTGGGATCTGCTTTACTATGTTTGTAGACTCAACTTTCTTCACGCCCCCCTTTCGGAGAGTTCGAATTGGTCATACAGTTTGGACTTCTGTCACGGTTCTGAATCTAGTTTCACAAAGTGCAATTTGAGACTGATAAACACTAAAGAGTCCAATCCGGCAAATCATCTTGGAAAATTGATTTTAAATCAAATAATGCCAAAACTGGACTACTTTGCCAGATTACAAAGTCGCCACCTAAATATTTTATTTTTGGGAAATTTAGGAAACCCTGACTCGTGCCAAAGGCCATGTGTCCGTCATCACCAAAATTGCCTTGGCTCGGGAACTTGGGTACGAGAGGGAAAGGTCCTGAAATGAGCACTGTAGACACCCCATTTTTGACCGACCTTAAGACTCAGACGTCATCGATTGAGCGCTAGGTGATGGTGCATGTTGTGCTCGTTTAGAGGTTTCGGAGTTTTGGCTAAGAGCCTTGCCTCCGGGCCTCTGAACTCTTTTGTGCTTGGCTCGGTTTGTGGACTGAACTTTGTTTCTCTTCCCGGAGGGAGGAAGAGGTCTTGTAGACCATCTCTTTGTGGTCGTAGGCCACTTTTCCTGCTTGGAGACTAGTTTTCGATTTTCGGAGCCTTCGGCCGCGCGCCTTGGCTCGGGATCGCTTAACGTTCTCTGTTTGGTGTGGTTTTTGAACCACACCTTGTTGCCTCTGCCTAGAGGAACACTGTGGTCCGGGAGACCACTTTTGTGGTGGCATACCACTTTTGATGCTCATAGACCAGTTTTTGAGGCTTTCGGCTGCGTGCCTTGCCTCTCGATCTCTCGTCTTGTATCCGCTTTGGTTTGTTTTTGGTACAAACCTTGTTTTCCCTATTTGGAAGGTAGTACAAGGGTGGGAGACCACTTTTTCTCCTTGGAGACCACTTTTCCTTCTGCCAGCCAGTTTTCTGGTCGGATAACTGGGTTGCTTGGTCTTTGGGCCGCATTTTCTGGTTGGCCACCACACCACTAGCTTTCTTTCATGCTCTAGACCTCTCCCACCTATGGCCGACCAGTTTTTGTCTTGGGAGACCACTTGAAGTGGTCGACTGACCACTTTAAGTAGCAGGCCGACCACTTCAAGTGGTCGGCTGCTTTTCGGCACCTTTTTGGAGATATTTTCCTCCAACAGCTGGAGGGCATTAGAGCTATCCTCCATACACGTGTATGGAGGGATTTGTTTGAAGCTTAGCTTCTCCAAGAAGCTTTGCCTTTTAGTTTCTATAAGAGGGAGGCTCCTCTTCCCTCCTCTAGGTTCAGAAACTTGAGGCTTGAGAGATAGATATACACTTGTATCTATTCTTCCTTGTTTGTTCCCATTTTGTGCCTTAAAGTGTTATTTTGTCTTAGTTTAAAACACAAACACACACTCAAACACCGTCCTTTGGTTGCTGAGGTGCTAAGGGGTTGTTTTTGGTGTTCTTGGACTGGTTTAAGCTCAAAGAACTTGCTGGAGTTGCAGTTGTAAAGGTGGTCTTCAAGGGTGAGTATTTGACCTTTAAATCCCCCTTTCTTGCTTAAGCTTTTAGCCCTTCTTGCATACATTTTTAAGCTTAACTCTTAACTAGAAAAAGTTCTGTTCTTGCATGCTTAAAATAGTTATTTAAGGTCACTTTTTCATTTGGGGTGATTTACCCCCTCTTAGGCCTTGTTAGGCCTTGTTTTGAGCCATCTCTTTAGGCTCTTGTTGAACCCTTTGCATGACCTTTCTACCACTGAAATCCAGAGGATTTTTAGTGGTGGAAAGGTGGTTTTGGTGTCCTAAATAGGAGAGGGTCATCCCCTCTCCTTGTATTTTGTTAACTTGCTTCATATGCCTCATGTTTGAGCATCTTTGTTAAGCTTTTGTTGGCCATATCTTAGCTTGTATTTGTGGTTATTTTGCTGAGACATACCACTTTTTTTGCTTGGTTTGGTCACTCCATGCATGGTTAATACACTTGTAGTGCAAATCACACAAACTAGCTTTGTATGCTTCATGAAGTAGCATGTCATTCTAGCTTGTTTTCTTTCCATTTCAGCATGTTTTTGGTGATGTTTTAGCATGCCATGACTCTATTTTGGGTGGGTTTGTTGGCCCCTTGCATGCGCCATACACTTGTAGTGTAATTCCATGAAATAGCCTAACATGCATTATGCTTTGACATGTCATTTTAGCATGCTTTTTGCTTAGCTCTGAGAAGATTTTGTTCATGTTTTACCATGTTTAAGATCTAATTTTAGTTGTTTTGGTCATGCATGCCTTGCTTTGAATAGCTATGGTTCAATCTAGCTTGTTAGCTTTGTGTATTGAGTTCACTAGCATGCATTACTTAGACTATTTTAATGATTTGGCATCATTTATTATGTGATTTCAGTCCATGTGTCATGGCCATGCATTCACATTTGTCACTCATTCAATGCATTGGAGGGATTGTCCCTTTATGCCTTAACATGAACCATTGCGTATGCCTTCATGCCTTAGCTTGCGACCTATCATTTCAGTGTTTATTTGGGGTTATTATGCCATGATATAACTTTGATTTTTATTGGTTAAGTCATCCTATGCTTGGTTTTAATAGGTGTAGTGTAATCCACCTTATTTGCCTTGTATGCATCATGCCTTATACCCTTCATGCTAGCTTATTTTGGCTTCCTTCTATGCATGTTTTAGACTTATTTTGACATGTTCTAGGACTTTTTTGGGTTGCCTTTGCCACATGCTTCATGTTTTGTATACTTGTAGTACAAATGCTCTTGCTTGTCTCAAGCTTTGAGCACCATTGCATGCTTCATTTGTGTTGTGTACATGATTTGGCATCACTTAACATGACATTTTAGAGCATTTAGCATTGCCATGTTCCTACCTCAATCATGCTTTAAGTGCCTTTGAGTGTTATGCATTGTTGCCTAGTTTATGCCTTAGCTCGTATGCTTGCATGCCTAGGCCTTTGAGCCCTCGTCTCAGTATGTTTAGGTCCTTATTTTGACCTACTTAAGCTCTGTCCATGCTTAGTTCATGCATTTGTGCCATGTATTGCATGCCTCCTTTGTTGTCTTCTTTACTAGCTTCATGCTTTAAGGACTCTAGCATGCCATACTTGTGTTGTTTGGATGATTTGGCATCATTTCTTACCTTATTCCAGTGTACTTAGTGTTGTTACACTTCCACGCTTTTCACTCTTTAAGTGTTCTTGAGAGTTGCACCTTAGTGCCTTAATTGGTGAGCCAATCGGCATGCATGCTTGTATGTGTTTTCGGTGCCTTCATTTTAGCATTATGGCCTCTGTTTTGGTATGGCTGAGGTCTACCCCCATTCAGTTTAAGCCCATTGAGCATTGTGTATGCCATGTCACATCGCATCGTGCATGTTATATTGTTGTTTGCATTGCGCATGCCATGCTCTTGATTCGCATTGTGTATGCCATGATCATATTGCATTGAGTATGCCATGTTAGTCATTGCATTGTGTATGCTAGTTACCATTTGCATTGTGTATGCTAGTTGTCATGAGCATTGTGTATGCCATGTAGTTCATTCGCATTGTGTATGCTAGTATGTTAATTGCATGTTTGCCTGCTTGTCCCTCACATGTTTGTATGCTTGAGTCGCATTGTGTATGCCATGTTATGTGTTGCATTGTTGTTTGGAATAGTGTAGACACCCCATTTTTGACCAACCTTAAGACTCCGACGTCATCGATTGAGCGCTCGGTGATTGAGCATGTTGTGCTCGTTCTGAGGTTACGGAGTCTCGGCTAAGAGCCTTGCCTCCGGACTTCGGGACTCTTTTGTGCTTTGCCTCGGTTTGCGAACCAGGTTCTATTTTCTCTTCTCGAAGGGAGGGAGAGGTCTCGTAGACCATCTTTCAGTGGTCGTAGACTACTTTTCGTGGTCGTAGACCACTGTTCCTATTTGGAGACCAGTTTCCGATTTTCGGAGCCGTCGGCCGTGTGCCTCGGTTCGTGACCGCTTAACTTTCTCCGTTTGCTCCGGTTTTTGGCACACACCTTGTTTCCTCTCTCTAGAGGGACACTGTGGCCCGGGAGACCACCTTCGTGGTTGCACGCCACTTTCGACGCTTAACAGTCAGTTTTCGGGGCACCCGGCTGCGCATTTTGGCCCCCGAACCCTCATTTTGCATCCGTCTTGGTTCATTTTTGGCATGGACCCTATTTTCATTGTTTGGAAGGTGGTACTAGGGTGGGAGACCACTTTTTCTCTTGGAGACCACCTTCTCTCCCGCCGGCCGATTTTCTTGTCAGGAAGCTGGTCTTCTTGATTTCTGAGCCACATTTGTGGGTCTCCCACCATACCACTAGCTTGTAGTCAGTTGGGAGACCACCAAATAGGGCTGTTGACCACTTGACCCTTTTGAATTGGTCGGCCGACCAGGGCAAGTGGTCGGCCGACCACCTGAACTGGTCGGCCAGCCTCTCTCAGCTCTGTCTCTGTGAGTTGTTACCAGCTGTGCCAGCTGGAAGGCACAGAATGGATCCTCCATAAACGTGTATGGAGGATCTTCAAACTTGGTTTTTAGCTTCTTTGAGAAGCTAAGGGCTTGTATCTCTATAAGAGAGGCCCTCCCCTTCCTTATAAAAGGTTCAGAATTTCCCTAAGGCATACACATATACCTCCCTTTCTATATCTCTATTTTGGTCTCAAAAGTGCTAAGTTCTTGCCCTTTTGCACACTACCTCTTGGCCTAACACCTCAAACACCAACCTAAGCTTCTTGGAGAGTCTTGAGAGGTCCTAAGGAGCTGTATTTTTGGTCCATAAGCTGCTGGAGTTGCTGAGCTACAAGGGTAACACTCTATTCCCTCTTTTAGGCTTTATTTTGCTTCATCTTTTAGCCATACTTATAGGCATATTTGAGCTTTGTCATCAATTGAAAAAAGTCTTATTTTGAGGTCTTTAACATGTTTGTTTAAGATCATTTTTTTGTTAGGGGTCATCTACCCCCTTGCATGCTTCATTTTGCCTTATTTTGAGCCATGCATTAGGGCCTTTGCATTGACCTTGTTTGGCCTTCTAGCCACTGAAATCCAATGGATTTTTAGTGGCTAGCATGCTGTTTTGAGTGCCAAAATCAGAGAGGGGTGACCCTCTCTCTCCTTGTTCTGTTTTCTAGCATTTTTGGCCTTGCAAAAGAGCCCTTATTTGCATGCTTCCAAGCCATGTTTCATGACTTTTTTAGTGAGTTTTAGGACCTGCATAGGCTCTATCCAGAGCTTGTTTTGCCATATTGGATGTCCATCTTGCATGTGTAGAACAACCCTCTTCATAGCTTATCAAAGGAGCATGCCATTCTTGCATGCATTGACTATGCTTTAGTGAGTTTTTGGGCTTTATTCGGCATTTCATACCTCTGAGTTTTGCTGGTTTAGTGACCTCTTGAATGCCTCATATGCTTGTAGTGTAAATCCTCTTTACTAGCTTACATTGCATGCTATTTCGGCCTTTGATTCTAGCATATTTTGGCCATACTCCAAACTGGTTTTGTGCATATTTTGGACTGCCTTAGCTCTATTTTTAGGCCTCTTGGTCGAATGATGCTTGCTATGTATGCTTGTAGTGTAATGCCCATGCCTAGCTTTGAGTTTTGAAGTTTCTTGCATGCTTGAATGGTGGTGCTTTCATGTTTTGGGGTCATTGAGCATGTCATTTCAGAGCCTATACTTGTGCCATATTCCCATGTTTTCCACTCTTTAAATGTGTTTGAGAGTCGTGCTTAAATATCTCATTTATGGGCCATTGCATGAGCTTCATTTCCATGCCTTTCGAGTCATCATTTTAGTCCATTTTCCTACTGTTTTGGGCCTTCATAGGGACTTTTTGGGGCTGGTTTGGTCATTTGTGCATTATTTTGCATACCTCTAGTGTAATGCACTTCACTAGTTTCGGTATCCGGGCCATCTAGTATGCATTGTATGAGGTGTTTGCATGATTTGGAGCCACTCTGTATGACATTTCAGAGCTGGAAAATGTGTGATTGTATGCCATATTTAATCCCTTGCCATGCCTTAGTAGAGTTGCACTTTGTGCCTTAGGTTTGGTCCCTCGCATTGTGCATGTTTGCATAAGTGTTGTTGCCTTAATTTCATCATGTTTGGCCACTGATTTGGGTGTGGCTAAGGCTCACCTATCTTGGTTTAAGTCCATCTTGCATTGTATATGCCATTTAGTCCATGTTGTTGCATGATTGACCATTGCATTGTGTATGCCTTGATCATTTCATTGTTAGTCTCCATGTGTGCATTGCGTATGACATATAGTTTTCATGTGCATTGAGTATGCCATTGATTATTTCATAGCATTGTGTATACTAGTAGCATGTTTGCATATCGTCATTTGCATGTTTGCATTATTTAGTGGCATTATGTTTAGGTCGCATGTTAGAGTTGCATTCATGCATGCCATGTTTATTGCATTATGTTTGGAGTAGGGTTTAGTCCAAACACGGGAAACGAGGGACGTTTCGTACTACAAGTGACGAAACGTGCCTCGATTCTCGGTCGCCGACACTCCGGATTACCCATGATGGAGTTTAGGCCTTGTTGTGTTTATATGTGCATTCATTTTACATCGAATCGTGCAATCTGACTCCTCGGCCATCATGCATCGAGATGCGTGATTGGTGGCACGAGGATCAAGGACTACACTCCCTGGAGCTTGTGCAATGACGGGGAGAGTGGTCATGTACACATATGTTGAAAATACTTTGCCATGCCCCTTTCTCGCTCTCTGTTGCAGCAAACCGGAAACCAGCAGCAAAAGCTAGTCAGCAGCCTTCGAGAGCTTTGTACAGTGTTCTGGGACCAGTTGCAAACAGAGGCAAATCGGGGCATCGCGATGGATTTCCCGACAAGGCGACTTGAGCATGCATACATCCCTATCATTCGGAACAGAGCTGAGGCAGTCCATTTTGTTTACTTTGCATGCTAGTTTCCTTACTTACTTAGTTAATTCGTTAATTAATTAATGTTGTGTAATAATTAGTTTAATTAGCTTAAATTAGCTAGTTTATTCTGTACTATTTATTCGGACCCTCCAAGAGAGGGCAATGTTGTAATAAGTGTGCGTGTGTGTGATGTATGTCTTCCAACCCCACGTCTTTCTCCCTTTTATTTACCAGTTTATGATGGTTAGTTTTAGGGCATGTTTCAATTAGCATCTATATGTTCGTATACTTGCATTCATTCATCTGTATTGCATGCACCGGGCTCGGCGCATCATACTAACTGCATTGTATTTCAATTCCAAGTTGAATACATGTATCGATTGTTGCGTCTCATATGCCATCTTAGAATAGCCAAGCCTATCTTAGTTGCATTCTTGCATGTGTTGCATTAGGCATCTCAGCATAGTTAAGATTCATGCATGTTTTCTAATTAGCTTCTTTCTTTGGCTCGGAGTACTCGGTAAGTGTTTATGCTTTAGCATCCTTGCATGTGTGTGAGTGACTGCCATGATAGCATGCTTACCATGAGGCTATGTGCTTATGTGATATAACTGCCTGAATGCCTGTGGGTGAAGGTTGGGTTGCTTGAATTGGAATAATTCGTCGAAACCCGTGTTTTACCCTACTTGCGAGTAGCAAACTTCAATCCATTTTCAAAATAAACCGGATATGCGATGCTTTGTTTCAAATTAGGCAATCCAGTCTATACTTGTATGTTGTGCACATCACATAGTAATTCTAGGCTAATAAACCGGAATAAGAGCATATGTGTTTTCAAAAACTCGATATCATGCTTAGTAGTGGCCGATCTTCGATCGGGCGAGCGGGGGTGCTCATGAAATGACCTTCCCCAATCGTACCCAAGTTCCCGAGCCGAGGCAACTTTGGTGATGACGGACACGTGGCCTTAGGCACGAGTCAGGGTTTCCTAAATTTCCCCAAAACAAAATATTTAGGTGGCGACTCTATATCTGGCAAAGCAGTCCATGTTTAGCACTTCTTTCTAAAAATCTGTTTTTCAAAACGATTTGCCGGATTTGGACTCTTTGGTGATTTATCGGTTTCGCATTGCACTTTGCGGGATTAGATTCAGAACCGTGACATTTGAGTCTGAACTGTAGTAAGCCCAATGAACAAAACGGGGTTCCCTCCCGGGACGTTCGGGGACGTCTACAAATAGGTGTTAGTCCAAACACGGGAAACGAGGGACGTTTCATACTTAAAGTGATGAAACGTGCCTCAATTCTCGATCACCGACGCTCTTGATCATACATGATAGAGTTTTAGGCTTTATGTGTTTACTTGTGCATTCATTTTACATTGAATTGTGCAAATTTGCCTCTCGGCCATCATGCATTAAAATGCATGATTAGTGGCCCGAGGGTCGAGAACCACACCCCCTTGAGTTCATGACATGATAGGGGGTGGTTGTGCACACATATCTTGCAAATACATTGCCATGCCCTTTCTTGCTCTCTGTTGCAGCAAACTCGAATTCAGCAGCAACAACTGGCCAGCCAGCCAGAAAAACTAGCTGGCCGACCACTTTTCTGGTTTTGCAATAACCAAAAGTGGTCAGCCACCCTCCCATAGGTTTCCCTAGGTGGAGTTTCAGCTTTCTGGAGCTTGGTGCAAGTTTCTGAGAACAAATGAAAACAGAGGCAAATCGGGGCATCGCATTGGATTTCCGAACAAGGCGACCAAGCATGCATCCAGTCTTCTCCCTCCGAGAACCTCCTGTTTTACTGTTTTTCTTAGCTGCCATGCTTAGATAGCTAGCTTTTGCTTTGGTTTGTACTTAATAGTTAATGCGTTTAGCTATTTCAAATTGTTTTGTAATAATTAGTTAACTAGGATTAGTTAATTAATTTGTTGTGTAATAATTAGTTTAATTAGCTTAGATTAGCTAGTTAGCTTCTTATTCGGTCCTTCTTTTGAGAGGGCGCATTATTGTAATAAGCGTGCGTGTGTGTGATGCATGTCTTCCAACCTCCATTTTTTTCTCCCTTTTACTTAATCACTTACGATGGTTAGTTTTAAGGCATATTTCATTCAACATACCTTATGTTCGCATGCGTGCATCCATTCATCTGTCTTGCATGCACTGGGCTCGGCGCATCATACTAACTGCATTGTATTTCAATTCCAATTTGAATACGTGTATCAAGCTGCATTTCATATACCATCTTAGGTAGCCAAGCCTATTTTAGTTGCATTTTCGCATGTGTTGCATTAGCCATCTTAACATGAACTAGGATCATGCATGATTTCTAACTAGTTCTTTGTTTTGGCTCGGAGTACACTGTGAGTGTTTACGCTTTAGTATACTACATGTGTGTTAATGTTGCCATGAAAGCATGCTTGCCATGAGGCTAACTGCTTATGTGATATAACTGTCTGAATGCCTATGGGTGAAGGTTGGATTACTTGAATTGGAACAATTCATTGAAAATTGCGTTTTAGCCTACTTGCGAGTAGCAAACTTCAAACCGTTTTCAAACGAACGTGCAATGTTTTGTTCCAAATTAGGCGATCTAATCTATACTTGTTTGCTGTACGCATCACATAGTAAGATTAGCTAATTAATCGGAATAAGAACACATGTGTTTTCAAAAATAAGATATCATGCTTAGTACAGGCCGATCTTTGTTCGGGCGAGCAGGGGTGCTCATTAAATGACCTTCCCCTCTTGTACCCAAGTTCCCGAGCCGAGGCAACTTTGGTGATGACGGACACGTGGCCTTAGGCACGAGTCAGGGTTTCCTAAATTCTCCCAAAATAAAATATTTAGGTGGCGACTCTGTATCTGGCAAAGCAGTCCATGTTTGACACTTCTTTATAAAAATCAGTTTTCCAAAACGATTTGCCGGATTTGGACTCTTTGGTGGTTTATCGGTCTTACATCGCACATTGTAAGATTAGATTCAGAACCGTGATATTTGAGTCCAAACTGTAGTAGCTTAGAGAACAAAACGAGAATTCGCGCCCTGCCCCTCGCAGGCGTGCCCGGGTATTCGGAGAGTTCCCGGGAGCGCGTCCACAATTTCTGGCGACTCTGCTAGGGATTTAGAGAACTTGACTCGAATTCATGATATCTTGTTTTGTTTACACTTATGTGTCTCTTTGCATTGCATTTGCATTGGTGCGCCTAAGTTACCATGTTCGCTGTCTGCTATTCCTGAACGGTTTGCCTGAGGCTACATGCCATAAGGTAGACCAGTTACGGGCTCTGCCACGATGGAAACACAAACCCCGGTTGTTACCGGGGCACCCTTTGACCATTTGACCTAGTGCATATTGGAATCCATAGTGGCTATTCCAAACTAGGACAGGTTAATTACCCAGTTATAGGTTGTTTGAAACCGCTGTGTGCATAGTGAAACCCTAGCTCCTGACAAAATAGGATAGGGAAACCCTATCCCAACATAGGGGTGTTTTGGCTCTTACTTGCTTGTTATGTGCTGTTAAGAGTGTGCCTCTACAGGGGGTTGCGTATATCAGTTTGCAAGTCTGGGTATCAGGCCTGAGGGCATCAATATTTGGAGAATCAATTTTACCTGAGGGTATCAGATTCAGTTTTGGGGTAGCAATTTAGGGCACAGTGATCAGAGTTAAGGACAGTGTGTTCAGCTTACAAATCCCGACTGTGTGTTATTATGCCGACTGTGTGTTGTCAGGCCAACTGTGTGTTGTCTTTAATTTATTCAGTTCATAACATAGCACACTACGCATTTTGGTTGTTTATTTCCTTATTATGCTTTATTTATCTTTTTGCAAGGTAGTTTAGCACAATTGCATCCGACCAGGCAGATATTCCCCGAGCACTCTGGGTCAGAGGTTGAAGACTTAATCGATCCAGGGATCTAATAGACGGACAAGCAGTGTTTCTTTCTTTACCCTCGGTTACTAGGCGGAGATCAAAAAGCACAGTGTATCAGTACAAAGGTTGCTAGATTAGTGGTCCTTGAACAGTCAGGCTGAGGTCTCAGTTTTTACTGCAGAGGCAGATATACCGGTTGTTCAGATAAACCAGCATAGTATGGCAGGTATCGAGGAGATGATGCGTCAGGTCCAGGAAAGTATGAAAGCCATGCAGCAGGACGCTACCCGTCAAATAGAATTTGCTACACGCCAGGCCGAGGTTATGGCCCAATAGGCAGAGGTCATTACCAGGCTACAGCAGCAGACTGGAGCATCTGCTTCACACCAAGCTCCTCCCCCACCCAGGGTTCTAATAATCGGGGAGACAGCTAATGTCTAGGAAGATACGGACATCCCCACAGAGCCAGCTCCGCCCCCAATCCTACCTCAGCTATCCAAAGCGCCCACCAATCTAGTTGATTCGCTGTTTGAGTTCGAGGTGGATCCAACGGCGCTAAAAGTGAGCAAGCTTGAAAAGCTTTTCAAGAAGTCTCAAGGCGTGAAATCCATTCCGGATATTGAGGATGGATATACCGACTCGGCCGTGACGTTGCCGGACCGGTTTAAGATGCCACATATTGACCACTTTGATGGTTCTGAGGATCCCATGGTGCACTTGCGGCTGTTTTCAGACATCTTAAGGCCGATGGGCCTCTCTAGATTACAGAAGCTTTCTCTGTTTGGCCAAACCCTATTGGGTGTAGCGGCTATTTGGTACGCAAAATTGGAGGACTCCATTAAGAGGAATTGGGAGGAGATGGCTGAGGTCTTCATAGCTCAATACTCCTACAACACATAGATCGAGGTCACAACTCGTGATCTCGAGACAACCAGGCAAGAACCGAAGGAGAGCTTCTCCAACTTCGTAACCCGTTGGAGGGCCAAAGCCTCGATGATGACCATCAGGCCTGTGGATAAAGATCAGATACGGATGGTTGTGCGCAACCTCCAGCCCAAGCTCATGCAGAAGATGATCGTTCTCCTATTCCCCATCTTTGCAGATCTACATAAGATTGGGGTGCAAATAGAGGACGCCATGAAACAAGGCCTCATTGATAATGAGAGAGAGCAGCCCAAGAGGGCATTCAACCGCAGTATGAATGCAGGCACAAGTGGTGTTGCAACTACCAGATCTTCAGATGTGGGAATGATTACTACCACCCCTCCCAAAACCCTCACAGTTACCCCATTCACTGGTGCGTCCGGTAGTAGCTCACAAATAGCTAGATATGCACCCAGAGGCCAAAGAACCTTCACCCCACTATACATGCCCTTATCCAAAGCTTTGGGGGTTTTGATCAAGAAAGGGCACTTGAAGCCCCTAGAGCCGCAACCCTTGCCAGAAAAACTTTCTCCCTCCCATAACCCAGCTAAGTACTGTGCCTATCACCAACAGCATGGTCATAACACCGACCAGTGCTTTAGACTGCGTTACGATATCCAAGATCTCGTTGACAATAAAGTGATCGCACCTCCGGAAAAATCAAACGTCATAACCAACCCTTTCCCACCACATAACCAAGCTCCACCTCCCAAACGCATTGACCTAATCCAAACTGGGGTTGTGTCATACGACCCTAGCATATATATCACCCCTTCTCACTTACCCAAGCGGAGGTGTTCATTCCAGAAAGCACGGATTTGTACATACTAGACATCTCCCAAACCCAACTTGAGCTGGTGGTGGTGACTATCGAAGATAGAACCGGGATGATTGCGGGAATAGATGGAAATGATTATTCAGAGCCTGAGGGGTTTGTGAGATTTGTGTACAACCCGAGCGGTTACATTACACCCATAGGGCAGATTAAGTCAAGGGTGGAAACTACCCGGCCGGGGCAGAGATCTGTGTCGTTCGAGAGGATGGACCTAATCAGGGGCTAGATGACCTAGCGGAATTGGAAGATGATATAGCCAACCTTCAATTCTTCAATGAACAGGATCCGGGAGACGTGACTGTCAACTGGTTTGATTTAGATGGGTCAGCGGAAGCTATCGGGTGGCTTAGTGACGAGCTAGATGCTGTTGAAGAACTTCAGCCAGACCAGGGGCAATCAGGGGTTGGAATATCATCAGCAATGACCGGAATGGCCGGGAATCAGGAGCAACCGGCTGGAGAGCACCGGTGTTAAGAATTTTGTTCGGGATCAGAGCATTTCGAGTATAGAGGATGTTAAACAGCAAGCTACGCTGAAGTAATTTGAGCGGGAAAAGATCGAAGATCTGGAGAAGGCTAGAAAGGCCAAAGCCCCCGAGGGGACGGAATGTGCTGTGCACGTAGTAGTTGTCGGAATAGAACTGGATAGTTGCCTGTTGATGGCCGACGAGATGTGGTGGGAAGATAATGACCTATGTCTTGCCCACACAGACGAGAATTGGGAGAACAACCGGCCGGATGATACCTGGTATATTGGAGAGGTTGACCACATGACTAGAAGTGGGCGGTATTTCAAGCCCCACACCTAGATCAACCAGAGGCGTCCCGGAAAGGACAAGGAAGCGGAAAGGTAGAAGGAGAAACTACTCGAAGAGGAGGCTGTGCTGAAACAGCTTAAGAAGATACAAGCAGACATCTCCATCTGGGAACTGCTTATGGCTTCAAGGAGTATACAGACAAGCTGTCCTTTCTGCAATGGACAGGGCTAAACTTTCAATCGACACCATGCCTGAGCAGCTGTTAGGATTGGTCTTTCCGAGAGGAGCTTCCCCGACGTTCACCTTCATTGACAAGGAGTTGCCGCCTGAGGGCGCAAACCATAACAAACCACTCTATATCTCTGTGGAGTGTAGAGACAAATGGGTTACCAGTAGTTCTTGTGGATACAGGATCCGCCATCAACGTATGTCCGTCGAGGACGACATATGCAATCGGGTTGAAGCCTGTGGACTTTGTACCTACTGCCCAGGTAATTCGGGGCATATGACAATACTAGCAGAGAAGTGATGGGGACTATGCAGATTCGGACTAAGGTCGGTCCAGGACAACACGATATTGACTTTCATGTCTTGGACGTTCCCGCGACCTTTAATCTACTCTTAGGGCGGCCGTGGCTGCACCAGGTAAAGGCAGTCTCTTCCACCCTCCACCAGGTGTTGAAGTACCCCCACGGGAAGGGGGTGGCCATAGTTTTTGGGAATTCTTCAATCCATCCGCTGCTAGAGGTTTCTACGCCAATGTTGGAAATCGAATATTGGTGCGGAGGATGTGTTCCTATCAGGGTTCACCCTAGCCGAGGCTCAGGTCGTACAGAACATACTAGCTATCGACGAGGGGTTATTATGTCAGTGCACAATCTGTGTACCTCATGAACAAACTCCAGCACATCCCCGGGATGGGATTAGGGAAAAGTGGCCGGAAAGGCGTTGCAGTATTGGCCGAAGTGCCGCATAACCCACATATCTTTGGTTTAGGTTACCTGCCTACCAGGGAGGACTGGGTGAGGAAAGGCAAAGAAATGGCCGGAAGGGCCAGATCTAAGCAGGCAGGGAAGCATTTTGAGTTGATGCATCGACCTAATTCAGGGTACCCTAAACGGATGCTTTGTCTGGGAAGGGGAGGACTTCCCGTTCTGCAGCTTCCCAGAGCCATGGTTGAATGCAGAGAGGAGACGCTTACCGGGGTTCGAGATCTTCTTTGACTTGCAATTGTCTGAGGATAATGTTGCCGAGGAGCAAACAGACCCGATAGTTGAGGCTAAACAGTACAAAGAGAAGGTTTTCGAGGGCGTAGAGATTGAAATGGGGGTAGCACTAGCTTGTCTACTTTCAGATCCTTCAATCGTACATGAGTGCTTGGGGAATGACCTCTCAGTGTCCATGATTGGGAATGAAATGGCTGCGAACCCACCTTCAAACATTTTGGATTCATCCATCGCACCCTCCCTCGTCTGGTAATACGAGGAAGGCTTCTTATCGAGCAGCACCGGGTTAGGTAGTGAGCTAGAATCTGATTCCACTGAGTCTTGTGAGTCAGAATCAGGTTCCAGCTCGTCTGAGTCTGAGTCTGGTATTCCTGGAGTGATAACCCAGATGCCACAGTCCTGTTTAGGTTCTTTTTCCTTTGGGTCTGTTGTAATAAAGGAACCAGGCGACTTGGAAGTACTTAATGAGAATTGTGCGGCTGTGGCCTTCGATTACTTTTCTGTACCCTTAATTTATTGCATGAATCAGGATTTTCAAAATTTTGATGAAAACGACGAGGAAGAAATTTCCCCGGTTTTGCAATATTTGCTTGATCAAGAGCAGGAGAGATTTGTTAAACCCTTGGTTGATGAAATCACCCAAATTAATGTTGGTACTGAGAAGGACCCACGGCTGGTCCAGATCGGGTCCATGTTGTCTTCGGAGGAGCGCGAGCGCTTAGTCGCTTTGTTAAAAGATTTCAAAGATGTTTTCGTGTGGTCCTACGAAGACATGCTTGGAATCGATCTTGAGATTGTACAGCACCGGATCCCTCTTGACCTAGAGGCCCGACCTGTCAAGCAGAAGCTCAGAATGATCCGCCCAGATTGGGCTTTCAAGATCAAAGAAGAGGTCACCAAGCAAATTGACGCAGGGTTCCTACTGGTATCCGAATACCCAACTTGGTTGGCCAATATTGTTCCAGTGCCGAAGAAAGACAGCAGAATTCGGGTATGTGTGGATTTTAGGGATTTAAATAAAGCCAGTCCGAAGGACGACTTTCCTCTGCCGCATATTGATGAATTAGTGGACTTCACTGCTGGGCACGCGTTGCTCTCATTCATGGATGGGTTTTCAGGCTACAATCAGATATTGATGGCACCCGAAGACCGGGAGAAGACTGTTTTTACCACCGTGGGGAACCTATTGTTATAGGGTGATGCCGTTTGGGCTGAAGAATGCTGGAGCTACGTATCAACGGGCTGCTACCACAATATTGCACGACATGATCCACAAAGAGGTTGAGGTGTATGTGGACGACATGATTGTCAAGTCCAAGGAAAGTGAGGGCCACTACACCGCCTTGCAAAAATTCTTTCAACGGATCAGAGAGTATAGGCTGCAGCTGAATCCTCAGAAGTGTACATTCGGTGTCACAACGGGAAAAATGCTGGGGTTCTTGATCACACAGAGAGGTATTAAGGTCGATCCTTCCAAAATCAAGGCCATCTTAGAAATGTCCCCACCGAGGACTGAAAAGGAGGTGCGAGGCTTTCTGGGTAAAGTGCAATTCATAAGACGGTTTATTGCTAAATTAACCTTGACTTGTGAACCACTCTTTGGTCTCTTGAAGAAAGGAAAGAAATTTCAATGGGATGGCTGATGCCAAGCCGCTTTTGAACAGATCAAACAATATTTACAGAACCCGCTTGTGTTGTCACCGCCTGAGTCAGGGAAACCGTTGATTCTATACCTTTCAGTGACTGAAACTACAATGGGCTGCATGCTTGCACAGGAGTCTGAGGACAAAGTGGAGAGAGCTATCTACTGCCTGAGTAAGAAAATGCTGGAGTACGAGACCCGCTACACTCCGCTGGAGAAGGCTTGTCTAGCCTTGGTATGCGCTACCAGGAAGCTGCGACACTACCTG
>CM069914.1:59941589-60177351 GCA_036172215.1 Camellia granthamiana | reverse complement strand
TATGTTTGGAGTACTTGTGTGATTTCCTACGGGAATGTGCAACAGGAGGTAAACCATATTGTTCACAGAAATTTCCTAATTCATATTTAGGTTTATGTTTATCCTTAGTGGCTTTTTGACTAAGTTTTAAATCAATACACATTTTTAATCCTTCTTTTTGAATAGTGCTAATTATATCACCATAGGTTAAATTGTCATATTCAATAACATCAGTAGGTTGACTAAGAACATCTCTAATTTTGTGAGCAAATAGACTAGGTAATCCATTAATGAATTTTTCTTTCCAAAATGATTTAGTACAGTCTTCACGCAACATAACTCTAGAGGTAAATACATCTTTATACCATCGAAAATCACTTAAAGTTGGGCAAGTAAGGTTACTAAGCTGATCATGTATGCGAGAATAAATATTAGTAGGTGTACCAATAAAATGTCGAACAATAGTATAAATTAAGGTATTAATACCATCAGGGTGGCAACATCCAATAGTTTCATCAAAAATAGGGAGACCATTATCATCAGTTTGATTAGCATATATGATGGAGTCTCGTTGATCTTCAGTTAAGTATTTTTCCCACCAAGATTTGAGCATACCAGTAAAACCAGAAGTAATTAAGGAAACAATTTCAGATTGAGAATATTGGGGATAATTAGAGAGGTAACTATTTGAAACCATAGATAAATGATTTAATTTTTGAAGTATTTGATCTTCACTAAGACCATCAATGTTCCATTCGTATAGTTTTTTAGCAGAAACAGAAAATTGGTTACTAATATTATTTTCTTCATATTGGAGGTCAGGTGGAGTAGGTCGAGAATACCAGTTTTTGGTAGTTTGAGGATTAACTTTGGGATAATGAATTTTATTAAGATTAGAAGATTGGAATTGTTGGGCTAATTGATTTATGTCATCATCAGCAGTGTCAGTTTCAGATGTGGTAGAAACAGTGTCAATATTTGGTTGTTGATTTAAAACAGTAAGACCTTTATCTTTAGAAGGTGAGGCATTATCAGTGGTAGATAGTTTAGTGAATAATTTTTCAATAGCTTTCACAGTAGATTGATCAGTGGTTACCAAACTAGTTCTTTTGGAACGATGACTAGGTAGATTAAGTAAAGGTTGATCTAAAGGTTGTGGTTTAGTAGATGTAACAGATTCTAAATTTGTCTCTATTTTATCTAATTGTTTACCAATGGTGTTTAAACATTGATTAATAATAATAATAATAATAATAATAATAATAATAATAATAATAATAATAATAATAATAAGTAGGAAAAAAGTAATAATATAATTTCATCATGAATTCTTCATCTCAGTCGTGTAAACACAGGGTGTTCATGCCCTGTTGTTATGTTCATTGAAATATAAATTTACCAAATTACATATTTATCGTTCTATTACCACCTTCACACTGAAACCATGAGAATGTAGGCTGCTTTTCCTTAAAATAAACGGAAGGAAGTTGAAGTTTGTCTACGTATCCATTGAAACATGTACTAACATTGTATTCAGAAAATATTTAACCTAATACACAGATAACATAAACTAATTACTTACATGATTCATTGTCTGTGTCGATTGTCTGTAAATCATAGCATGGCTTCGTTTACCTCTACTGCAACTTCCAGTACATGGCCACGACAAATGTGTGCCTGTGGACATGGCCCCTGTTTTGTTAAGATTTCCAAGTCCGCCAAAAATCCAGGTCGTCCTTACTATGCATGTCCCCGCCCTGTGGTGAGTCACCCATTCTTTATCGGTCATAACTGTATGAACATTAACAACCCATTCACTAATAGTTTCATCATGTGCACTGATCAGCCCTGTGTCAGTTGGATTGGTTGGTGCGAAGAACCAAGGCCAGACAACCAAGACTATGCGTCACCCAGAGACGAACTTGTCATGCAATTGCGGGCTGATGTCATAGACATTCAACAATCCTTGCGTGCCCTTAAGACCATTGTGTATGTGCTATGCATTGTCATTGTCATTTTGTTGTTCCGCATGTAAGAAAGGTTAGGATGTTGTCAGTATGTACAAACACGTTAGGACGTTGTTAGTATGTTCGTAGTATGTTCTAGTATGACTTTAAGCTGCCTTTGCCTTTGTTAGTACGAAATGTAATGACATATTAATGAATATCATAACTATGTCCACTACTTAGTTCCATGGAACCTGTGTACGTATGTTATTACTGTGCAATGGTTATATGCTCCCTAATTTAGCATCCTATCTCTCTGTTTCTTGTTAGTAATGTGTAATGGATTACGCGTTTGTATGTAACAACCGAATTTTTGATGGTAATCTTCTGTAACCATACATTAGTAATGGCTTCCACACATACTTCTCCACGTACCCAATCGAAAAGTAAAGGCATTGTCACTGACAAGTCAAGCAGTCTTGAAGAGACACATCAGTTCAGCCACAAGGCCTCATAGGACAGTCACTCAATCCGAGTTTTCCTGCAGTTGATTGCAAATGAGATTTCTAAAGGAAATCGCCCATTCCTAGTCCTCAGCCAAGCAGGGTACAAGTCCTTGGCAAGGAAATTTGAGAAAAAAACAGGAAGAAAACATGGACTGAAACAGTTGACGAATAAGTACATGAGCTTGAAAAAAGAGTGGCAAGCGTGGACAAAGTTGATGGATTCAAGCAAAGGAGTGTCAGGGATAGGCTTTGACAGTGACACCGGTATATTTCAGGCACCTGAAGAGTGGTGGAACAAGATGGAATCAGTAAGTACATGTACAAACAAGTTTCATATTTGTCATTTACCAGTACATTTTTTACTTGTTTAGTTAGCTTTTAATTAATTTTATGAAATGTAACGTCTTCCTCTATTATATATCTCTATTTCTGCAGATAAACAAGGTGTGCGCCAAGTTCAGGAAAAAAACCTTGGAACATCGTGAGTTAATGGAGACGGTCTTCATGGGGGCATCAGCTACTGGGAAGCACCATTGGACCCCGGGAGAGAAACTTCCTGAAGCTGCTGATGACTCATCTAATTCAGTGCATAGTTTGGGAGCCCAGCCATTTGCAGATCCGATACCCGCAGGAGTACAAGACGTGGATTTAGATTCTTCACTGGAGCATGTTCCGCTTGAAAAGGGGAAAAGGAAAAAGACGCCATCAACAAGTGTTTCAAAGTCGAAGAAGGCAACAAGTGGAGCGTCAGTTATTGCGGAAAGCATGAACAATCTGACAGATATGGTGCGTACGAAGAATCAGCAGGTTACGGTGAGGCACCTCACAGGCAACGAATCGCTGTACACTATTTCGGAGTACATGCATCGCCTGGCGAGTATTCCATCCCTGATTGGTACGCCGTTATTCTACTTCGCCTCGACACTTACGGATAACGCCGATTACCGGGAGGTGATGATGTGCCAGCCTGATGACGACCACATCATTGGGTGGCTTACACAAAAACAGCTCCAGTTTATTGCGTCGGCGCCTTTTGCAAACCTGTTTGGGGGTCGCCGGATGTGATGTAGCGGTGTTACGAGTGTTGAAAATGACTGTCCTTGTCTTCCTTTTTAAAACTTTGACTTATGGTATTGTTGGCACTGTATTAAAACAGGATGGTGGTGTGTGCATGTTTTTATTCTGTCTTTTTTTTTTTTTCTTGCTAGCTATGGTGCACAAAACTTTTAGTTAAGTGCATGGGTTGACGGAACGAAAGCATGGTTGTGCTTCGTTTTTGGGAAATGAATAGGATGCTTATGTTTTAATAGTTTGTGTGGCTATTTTTTAGACAGGGAATTATGTTTTTCTTGCTAGCTTTTGAATGCCTGTATGTTGCAACTTTAATTGTTAGTTTATTTTTGTGCTTGTTACCACCATGGTCCCCCTAACGTATGGAAGTTGAACAGGTTTTTTTTTTTGTGCAATTCATATGATTATGCGTTACTAATGACATTGGTGACGACATTACTTACATTAAAAATAATGTCGGCATTTTTTAATTGCAAACTTCAATATAATTTGAGTCAATGAATCATGTGCCAACTGATTGAAAGAGTGCCACTCTTGTAGGTTTCGCATCAATGAAGACGTGATGAATCCCTGGGATGAAAGCAACAATGATGAAATAACGGAAATGCTTAATCAAATGGCGGTCCAGGTGCAACAAGAACATAACTGCACATTTGTACAAGCATGCCAGTATGGGACAGAATGGTACGAAAACACATGGATAAAACGCCGTGTCGCACTTCTATATTGACCGGGAATGCATGGATATGCGAACTATATGCGGGTCATATGGGTCGATTTCAGGAAAATATTTGCATGCCGAAGGAAGTTTTTGCCGCATTGTGTGAGACATTAGTAAATGATTTTGGGTTACAAGTCCTGCAACGTCCACATGGCTTAGCTGTTGAAGAAAGCGTTGCAATGTTTATCCATCTGTTGAAAGGGAAGCAAAATCGGGAAATCCAAGAACGGTTCCAACATTCCGAGGAGACTGTGTCTCGGCACGTGCATAACGTATTAACTTCCATGAAAGAGTTCACTGTTGTTCATTGCCGGCCCACATACAATCAGCATCGTATACATCCATACATGCGGTCTAGACGGAAATACCTACCGTTCAAGGTACTCCTGAAAAACATTATTGACATATAAATGAAGACTGTCAGTTATTTTGTTTTTATTATTAACTGGACGTGACGTATGGAAAAAACCAAACACTTGTTACCCATTTACGCAACAAAACAATTGGGTTGTTTACAGGACTACATTGGCGCAATAGACGGAACACATGTAAGTGCATGGGTTACGGGGCCAGATGCGGCAACATATTTCGGTAGGAAATACTGTCACACGCAAAATATCATGGCCGTTGTCGATTTTGACATGTGTTTCATATTCATTTCGTGCGGATGGGAAGGAAGTATGCATGATAGTCGCATATTCAACGAGATACTAACAAATGACAATGTCCCCTTCCCACATTCTGACGAAGGTAACACATGGCGATGTTATTAGATGTAGGGGGCTATAAATTTTTTCTGAAACCACGTTACTTGAAAATGACGCACAATGTTTGGTTTTGGTGTCATACATTGTTGTCATGTCTGCAGGCAAATATTATCTTGTCGATTCTGGCTATCCAAACCGGATAGGTTACTTAGCACCATTCAAAGGCCACCGTTACCACCAACAAGAATTACGACGTATTGCACGGAACACGACGGCAAACACGCCAAGGGAATTATTTAACAAAGTGCACTCGTCCTTACGCAGTGTGGTGGAACGCACTTTCGGTGCCTGGAAAAATCGATGAGGGTTTATTCAAGACATGCCTCGGTATGACTTTGCAAATGTGCAAGTTCAGTTAGTAGGTGCGTCAATGGCATTACATAATTATATACGGCGAAACACAAGTAACCCAACAACTGTTCACCCAATATGTGATGAGGAAGAGGCTATGACAATAGTAAATGCCATACCAGAAGTTGAACATGACGAAGATGGTTTAATGGTTGGGGATGAGGACCCCCATATGGCATTGGTGCGCCTTCACATACGCGACAAATTATGTTATATGCGTAATAACGGAATGTTAGGAAATATATAATAGTCGAATTAATTTTCGTATGGTTGTAACATTACTAATGACACACGTGGAACAGACTGTATTCAAATATATTATCATGTACAATATGTATGAGTTTCCACGGGAATGTAGCCCCTTCCAGTTGGTGACGTGCGTAACTTTGAAAAACCAAAATCCACAGAAAAATTTTTTTCCGAAAAACAAAAAAAGGTGAAACAAATAACAAAAAAGAAAAAAGAAAACTAATACAGAAATTGTCATGTGCGACGTCAATTAAAAACATAAAAACAGAAGTTGAAAATAACAAGAAAACCAAAACAGACCCTCATTTTTTGTCATGTGCCACGGCAATATATGATTTTTGTCACACCCTCAAAATAATACATCAAATCCAACATTCTTAACATGCATTGATATAAAGAAGTAAACATCTTTCTATTCATCAGAGTAGTTGGTACAAAAGTATTACATGTTGACAATAAAAGTAAATGCCCTATGGGCTTACAACTTTCTAAGCCAACACTTGGTCACAAAGAAAAGAGTAATAACTCAATTACATATTAAGCCCTTGGCCTGAATTTACATGTAATATATCAAAAGATAACAGAACAACAAAAAGTCTTTCAGCCTCTAGCCTCCCAAGTTACGTCCTTGGAGGTGGCATACCATCTGTACCTGGAAATGATGTCCCATATAGGGTGAGCTACAGCCCAGTAGAAATATACTAAACCAACTATACGCAATGATTAAAATAATAGCATGTGATAGGTGGTCAACACTTGTACATCCACTTACATCACATTACAATTCCATGACAATCATGTCCATGTTACATTTCACTTTTTCTTTTCTTATCAATTCATTTCAAAAACGTGGCTCAGAACCTGGCCAGATAATTCAACAGAGATTACATCTCTTATTAACAATATTTCCAATTCAATTGGGATAACAACTCATGTTAAACATTTCTTACTTCATAATAGATATACATTTTTGTGTTGTATCAGTCTCAGCCAAAATCACTTCCATACTTCACAAATGATACACATTTTAGTGCTATATCAATAACATGTAAAAACACTTCCATACTTCACAAATGATATACATTTTAGTGCTGTATCAATGTCAAATAAAATCCGGTTTAGAGGTCCATCTCCTATCTTCCCCTAAACCGTGGAGTACATCCCCTATCTCCTCCCATATAACACAATGTATATAAGCAATTATTATATACATGTTCACTCAATCAATACACAATTTCGATGTATTATACCAACCACCATATTTTATGGCATACTCAATTGATTAGTTTTAGTTCGCCTAATTATCATGCATTGTCTACAACAATCAAGACTATCCTCCACCGATAGCCCAAAGCAGTTATTTCTAAACAGAAAATAAATGCACCAAAAGGATATGTTATCAACATTTTGACTAGGTGAGCGGTAAATTAATCCAACTACACCCCTTTAATCCCATAATTCCCCAATTCCAATATTCTCAATTCAATTCCCATATCTCAAAATTAATTATACAAATTAATTTTACGAAAACTAATTAGGGCATTTTCCCATAATTCACATAACAACCCTAAGGTTCCATTTTCATCAATAATCCAACATTAATTCCTTTTCTCAAAGTATTACATACATATGGGTTTATATATATGAAAACCCCATCTTTTGTAAATTACACAAAGACCCCAAACTTTTCCAATATTACCCAACAACCCCAATATATCAAAATGCCAAAATTTAAAGACAAAGCTCATAAGATGGAGTAGGATATCCCTACCTCGAAGTTAGAGCTCAAACGGAGATGAAGACCAAAACCCAACGTGCTCCAAATTCAATATTTTTCAGATTAAAACAAAGCTCTCAACACCCTCTATCTTTTATACAAAGAGGCTAGGCTAGGAACTCACTAGAAGGAGATGAAACCTTAGAGAGAAGGTTTGTAGAGAGAGAGAGAGAGAGAGAGAGAGAGAGAGAGAGAGAGCTCAGATCTAGGGTTTGCAAAATAAAAGAGGTGAAAAAAGTGAAATGTTTTTCGCTGCTGTCTACTGATATAACACAGGTTCGCTCGAGCGAAGGATTGGTCGCTCGAGCGACCAGACACAAAGGACCCTCGCTCGAGCGAAGAAAGTCTCGCTCGAGCCAACAATGCGAAGCTTCAGGTTTGCAACCCAGAAGCACGCTCGAGCGAAGAAACTCAAAACACACACCTCGCTCGCTCGAGCCAAGAAATGCAACCCTAAGGTTCAGAACCAGAACCAGACGCAGACGCAGACGCAAGATAGAGCGAAGGACTTCTCGCTCGAGCCACCAGATACAAAACTCAACTCTCGCTCGAGCGAAGGATCAAAAACAAAGAGCTCGCTCGAGCGACAAAAGTCTCGCTCGAACGAAGAACCAAAATTCTGGGCAGCAACCATTTGCTCTTATTCACTCTCAACCTGTAACAATCCTGCCCATAAAATCATATAACTCAAATACAAAGTATAGAAGGACAGAAACAAGAGATACATAACATCAACTCTACGGAACCTAAGTCCGGAATACAATAATCAATGGAGGGAAAACCGGAATCGCTATAATTTTCCACTGTATTTTGAATAAATGACATAAAAAAACGTTTTTCCAAACAAAAAAACCAACCGAAATTAGCATTTGCCACGTAATTTACAAATAAATAAAACAGATGAAAACTCATTTGTCAAATATAAAAACAAATTACTGTATACAAATTAAAAAAAATTATGGAAACGTAAATTAAAAAAAGAAGAACAACAAACATAGGCCTCATCCAAAAAAAAAGAAAAAAACAGAAATTACCATTTGCCACGTCATTTACAAATAAATAAAACGAGAGAAAATCTATTTTTTAAATATAAAAACAAATTAATGTGAGTGAATAAGACAATAACAAAATCATAAATTTTGAAAAAATAACGACAAAATTACGCCACATTCAAAAACATTTTAAAAAAAAAACATGAAAACATAAATTACCATTCGCAACGTAATTTACAAATAAATGAAAAACATAAATAAAAAGAAAAGTTATTGTATACCAATAAAAATAAAGAACAAGAACTAATTAATGTAAAAAAAAAAACAAAAAAAAGACAAAAACATAAATTTTAAAAAAAATTTCAAAAAATTTAAGGACAATATGCCAAATCCAAACCCAAAATAAAAAAAAGTAACAGAAAAAAAAATTAAGCAAAATACGAAAAATCCAAACCCAAAATAAAAAAATTAAAAGAAAAAAAAATTAAAGCAAAATACGCCAAATCCAAACCCAAAATAAAATAAAAAAAATTAAAAAATTAAAGTAAAATTCGCCAGATCGAAACCCAATATAAAAAAATAATAATAAAAAAAAAAAAGCTAAAAATGCCAAATTCAAACCGAAAAAAAAAAAAAATCTAAGTAAAATACGCCAAATCGAAACCCAACATAAAAAAAATAACCAAAATATGCCAAATCCAAACCCAAAAAAAAAAAAAAAAAAAACATTTAAGCAAAATACGCCAAATCCAAACCCAAAATTTTAAAAAAAAATAAAAAAATTTAAGCAAAATATGTCAAATCCAAACCCAAAATAAAAAATTAAAAAAAAAAAGCAAAAATGACAGTTTGGTAATTTAACAGGAAGACACCTCACTAAAAAGTCAAAAAGTCAAAAAAAGTCCTTCCCAAATCAGGCTTTTTAACCCTAGGCTAAAATAGTCAAAAAAAAGTCAAAAAGTCAAAAAATTAACCCACTTCCCAAACGGAGGCGTGTACTGAGAGAAGATTTGTATTAAGCTAATTAAATGTGTGGAAATAGATTTACTCCAATACAAGGGCCCAAATTACCTTAACAATGATGAGATGGCAAATCACAGGCACCCACTGGAGATTACCGCACAAAAACTCACCTCACAGGATAATACCCCCCCAACCCTTTTTCACCTGTACATTTCCTCGTTCAAATTCCAATCACCAATCGTTCTGTTTACCAACACTCCGATCCACTTTCTTTCTTCTCGGCCCTCAACTCCCAACTCTCGCTCACATTCACGTAAGTTCTCTCTCTCTCTCTCTCTCTCTCTCACGCGCGCGCACACACACACATTTCAAACCCTAATTCAAAGGTAGGGGTCTCCATCGCCGCATATACATACATATAGTTATATATACATACAAAGGTACGGATATTTGTTTCATCTGATTATTCACCCGATTAGATCTAGACTTCTTAGGGTTTTATTTATTTTTTGATATTGTGATCTCCATCCTATTACGTTGTGTAGGTATACATATATGCAATTTATACAGGTTTAATGTAAAATGAATCGAAGAATATGTCCCGATTTGATGAATTTTAGGCTTCATTTACACGATGATCATACAAGTGTAGAGAGAAATTGGAGGTTGTGTGTGTATTTTACATTGTAAAAAGAAGTCAAGAAGGGATATTATTATCCCATTCCAATTGCTGAATCATGAACGCCTATCTAAAAATAAAATAAAATAAGGGCAATTTAAAGCCTAATCTTTTGATTTGTTTTCAAGAGCCGGTCCGGGTCGGTTTCGCTACTAAACTGTTACTCGACCCGAACACTTCGGGTGTAGAAGAACAGCACCCAATGTCGACTGATCACCCTTTGAAACTGCAAAACAGCGGGCCTCTTTTCAAGAGTGGGTTATCGGTTCAGATGAATAATATCTGGGAAAAAAAAATCAATGAGGGAGGGAGGGAGGGAGGGAGGGATGGCGGGGAGGCAAATCAGAGGAGGAGATGAAGGAGAAGGGATTTTGTAGGGGTAGAGGGACGGGATTGGGAGAAGGGTTATGAGATCAAAGAGTGAGAGCGAAAGAGCAAATGTCATTCTTGTGCTACGTTTCACAGACTGGGGTACGGATATCGAGTGGGGTTGGGGGTGCGGGTGTGCATCTATGGGTTGGACACTTCAAAATTAAAAATTGAGGATACATGGATATAGATCCAAATTTGAATACGGGTACATGAATACGTTAAATAGTTATTTTTTTTCAAATATATTTATTATATAAAGATAAGTTTAAAAAAATTAAAAAATAATATATTTTGTTAAAAAATAATAACAAATAAAAATTATAAATATTATTTTAGGCATAAAATAAATTATATTATATAGGATAGAAATAAAATATTTTTATGTTAGGCATAAAAATTATATTATTTATGATATACTATATTATATAATATAATATTTTTTTAGGTGAATAATATTATATAATGGGGGTGTTTGGTAGGGCTTTTTTAAGCCAGCTTATAGTTTCTGGCTTTTAAAAAGTTATTTTGGACTGTTTGGTTAAACTTATTTCAAACAGCTTCTGATTCTAACAGCTTATTTTAAGTCAAAAAAGCTGATTCTGAGAAGCTGCTCACCCCTTGCTTCTGATTATCAGCTTCTGCACGCTTATACTCTTAGATTTTTTTATTTTTTATTTTTTTAAAAATAGAAAAAGACCCAAATGGACTATAAAATATTATTATTATTTTTTATAAAAAATGTAGATAAATAGTGAATAATAAAAAATAAAAATTAATTGAAAAAGCTACTTCACAGCTTATTTAACAAACACTACTCAGCAACTTAAATCTATAATCCAACAGCTATACCAAACAGGTTAACAGCTTCTGATTAAAGTCATAATCTATAATCTATTAAGTTATAAGCTATAATCTGTTTTAACAGCTACACCAAACAGCACCAATATAAATTATATTAGAAGGAAGAGAGATAAAGAGAGAAGAGAAGACAACCATAAAATAAGAGAGACAAGGACGCGGAAGAAGAGAGACGCTAGTCAACAGAAGAAGAGGGGAGAGAGAGAGAGAGAGATTGAGACCCAAGGGGAATCGAAGCCCTAGGGTTATTTTCTGGGTGGAATCGACTTCATGAAGTTGGGTTTCAGATCTCCTTCGATTCAATCGAGTTCGCAACTAGGGTTCGCGTTTCAATCTTGCTTCGCTTCGCGACTCGACTTGCTTCTCAAAGGTGAGTTTTAGCCCCTCTCTCTCTCTCTCTCTCTCTCTCTCTCTCCATCTCTGAGTTTCAGTCGTATCATGTTGTATCTAGCCATATCCCGCACTTGTACCAATGTCATGTCGTGTCGTGTCGGGTACTTCTGAAAAACCTGATAGTCCGTGTAACGTAGTTCTCGTGCTGCCAATCTTCTTATTGCTTCATTGCTCTGATCACTCCGTTATGGCTTCATGCTGTTGTGGAGAGAGAGAGAGAGAGAGAGAGAGAGAGAGAGAGAGAGGGGGGGGGGGGATGGTGGAATGCTAGTCGTTTGAACCTGGAAATATGTGAGTAGAAAAAGAGGCGTGATTTAATTGACAATGATAGAGGATCATGTGATTTGTTGCAGATTGCCACTGACTTCTACTAGTAGAATGATAAGGATTTAGCAGATGTAATACCAAGAGCCAATGGAAAATTGCTAGCTCTCTTAAGTGATAAGGTAGAATATTAATAGTTTGAAGCCGGGTAGGCTACTATCTATTAGAACATATAATATATATTGGTCGGTTTGGTTTCAGTAATTATTATTCAGATGAATCTGTTGATCGACCGTCAAACAACAAATTTATAAAATATAAAACCATTGCTGACCGTTCGAAGTGACGAAGCTAACCGTGAAACATCGGTTCTGTTCAGATCAGACGGATTTATCAGGCCAATCGGTTCCTTGCACACACCCCCCCCTAAAAAAAAAAAAATAAAAAAAAAAATAAAAAACCTATTTTAGTCATTAAACTTAATGAAAAAAGTGTTTTAGACCTTTTATGTATAGTTGTATTCACTTTTTCCACCAATTTTACTTAATGGAAATAGACAAATAGTTTACATTGAAAACAAATTAAAATATTAGAGTTTAAATTGACAAAATTAAAATCTCATGGTTTAGTTTGTTATAAGCATCAAACTCGGGTTTTTTTGTGGTAATTTTTCCAACAAAAAATGAACTAAATTATAAACTAGTGAAGGAGAAGAGTAAGGCTCGGGGGAAAGACTGCACACATTAATCTTATGGAGCAGGATTTTTTTAATTTTTTTTGCTTTGACAATCGGATGGTTTGAGAAATTCAACATGTTTGCTTTTTACAAGCATTGAAAAGAGGATCTCAATCATTTTGAACCTTGATAATTTTCCTTGGCTTCATGGGTCAACCGTCTCAATTGGTATTACCTCATGTACTTGTTCTTGTTACTTCATAGTTTAAGCTAGCTCATCTAATGTGTGATGCCTCCCAAGACATGTACATGAAATTGTTGTGGATTTCAAATTGTAGTTGATATAGCTCATGAAATTGATGTATCTGAAGGGTACAATTTGAAGGGAATTACACGTAATTGTACTTTTAGTTTTTATTGCTTGATAGTTTAAGCTAGCTCATCTAATGGGTTGATGTAGTCCTGTTTTCCTGTTTTCTGTTTCTGTAGGGCAATGTAGTGCTTTTCTGACCCTGCTTGATGCTGTTAATACTAGATGAAACATTCCATCATGATTTTGTCTAGTAGTGTCCAAAAGGATTACTTGCACATACCTCATTCATACAACTACACTGTTGTTTTTAATACTTAGAGCATTGTTTAAAGTGGTCATGCCTCAATCAAAATAGTTAACCAGCCTAATCCATTTTACTGTATGAATTTGGTAAAAAAGGTTGGGGTATTAGAGAGCATTAGCTCAGTCAGTAGAGAATGTGATAAAGCTGTGTATATACTTGCAAATAAGCATGCATTCTACCACCCACCCACACCGACACAAGACTGCATATAAATAGAGTTGTTTTATGTTGAATTGTTGAAAACAACTTTTATTTTTTATTTTTTTACAAATGATGCAGGATGTCGGAAACACCCTTTAGACCAAGAGAAAAGCTTTTTGAGAAGCAAAAATATTTCCAAAGCATGCACAAGTACACATATCTGAAAGGTCCTATGGATAAGATCACCTCAGTTGCCATTCCTGCAGCTCTGGCTGCGTCTTCTCTGTTTCTTATTGTGAGTTCATTTCTACGTACATTTTTCCTTTGATATTTTGTTTTTAGGGCCATTTTACGTGATTATTGATGCCTCACCGTTCTTGTTAAATTTTATGCGTTCTTTCCAGGCACGGGGCATCTATAATATGTCTCATGGGATTGGAAAGAAAGAATGACGAGGTGATTTCTGCTCAGCACGGGTCCATTGCTTTTGTTCTTGAAGTTTCTAGCATGTTTACCTTAAAATAATTACATAGTTGTTGCTAGCAACAGCTGTTAAATCTTCTTCACTGATGAGTTGATTGCTTATTCATTTACCGGTTTAGTTTCAATTGGTGCATGGTTTATTTTTTAAATTCATAAATAAATATTTTCTGCATTTTGCACTCTGTTTCATGTTCTGTCAGTTTGGAAGATCAAAATTTCTGCATGGCAAATTCTCTAGTACACCGTAACGGCTGCATGGGGGTATGGCCCCAGGGGATTAGGTCCATCCATTTCTTTACTCTTGTCTAGACTGGACAACTTTGAAATTTAATCATAATAAAAATTAAAAATAAGCTACATTTTATCAAGAAAGTGGTAAAAGTTGACATATTTTTGTCTTTTGCTGAATTTTTTTAATTTTTTAATTTTTGTAGAATCGTATAGTCTAGAATAATATAAAAATATAGAATTTTTGCAATTTATTGTTTTGACCAGCCCTACGTGACTGGATAAATGATTTTGGGTTCCTAAACAGTCTCCCCTAAACAGGTACAGGTCTTCATCTTGCAATTTTAATTCTTGATTTTTTATTTATTTTTAAAGTTATAGCATATACTAACAACCAAACTCCCTACAAAGTTTCAGCATATTATATGCGGTAATGCTAAGGGTATTAAATTTTCTAAACAAAAGGAACCAAACACATCAGCAAAACAAAAACACCCACACACACCAATATATATATATATGTATATCTATATAATAAAGCAGGATAATTTTTGAATTTATCCGACACACATTTGTCCTATTAGGATATTTGAACGGTTCAGATCTATTCAAATTATAAAACAACGGTTGAGATATATTTTTAAAAAAATATCCTATATGTGCATTTTTTATTTTCTCACTTCTCTCTTTACTTTTTTCTTTTTTCTCTTATCCTTTTATGATTCTATGATTTCACCTTCCTCTCTCGTTTATTTTTATTTTTTTATTTTCTCTCATTTTTATTTTTCTCTCTATTTATTTATTTTTTTATTTTTTTTCCTTTTTGTTCAGTCATTTTTATTCATATTATATGGAAAAGTCTGCGATCCCAGAATTATGAGTCAGTTTTTACTGTGTGTAGTAGAGATTATATTAGGGGGATGCACCAATAAATCCCGAATTTGTATCTTGTAACCCATTTGGTCCTATGAATTTTCTTATGAACCGTTAGGTCCTATCCCAATGTTAATGACCATTGAACATCATCCACATCAACTACAACTACAACTACAACTGCAACAACATCAAACAGATTTTGAATTTTTGATGATCTTTATCAGTTTCATCAAATTCAAAACATTAGATTCATTAATCTATCTATATATATATATGTTGATTTCACATTGAGAACATCGGATCGGAGAGAAAAATGGTGAACATCAACGTCCAGGGTCAGGCTGATGATCGAGTCCGTCCCTCCTTTTACGATCGAACCCGTTCTTACGTACACCGTATACACACAATCATCCTGCATTCATATATATACATATATAAAAATGTATCACAGAATCGAAACGGAAAATGAGAGATTAGCTTACGGATCGGGCGATGGTGGTGGCTGCGAAAACGGTTAAGAAATGAAACCAGAGACGGTTGAGTGCTCCCATGGCGTTTGGCTCTGCATCTTTATATTTTTGTTTTTGGGTGCTTCAATATTTGTATATATATATATATATATCTGAGATCTATATGATGGAAGGATGGGAATGAAGATTTTGCTGGTATGTATGTGTCCATGGCGTTTGGCTCTGCATCTTTTTATTTTTGTTTTTGGGTGCTTCAATATAGTGTGTATATATATATGAGATCTATATGATGGAAGGATGGGAATGAAGATTTTGCTGGTGTGTATGTGCCTTTATAAAATGTTTGATGATGTTTAATGTTGATGATGATGTTAATGTTTAATGTTGATGATGAATAATGTTTAATGTTTGATGATGTTTAATGTTTAATGTTGATGATGATGTTTAATATTTAATGTTGAAGAATAATGTTTTATGTCTGATATTTGATGTTTGATGGATAATGTTTTGATGATCTTGATGATGTTGTTGATGTTAATGTTTAATGTTGATCATGAATAATGTTTAATGTTTAATGTTTGATGATGTTTAATGTTTAATGTTGATGATGATGTTTAATATTTAATGTTTGATGATGATGAATAATGTTTAATGTTAAAGAATAATGTTTTATGTGTTTGATGTTTGATGGATAATGTTTTGATGATGTTGATGATGTTGTTGATGTTACTGATGTAGATAGTGGGACTAAACAGTGCATAAGAAAACTTCTAAGACTAAATGGTTCAACTTTTCAGAAAATAGGATTTATGGGTAAATTTTCCATTATATTAATGAATTTTTTAGTCCACAAATTAAATGAATTTGAACAATTAGTTATTATTTTTAAATATATTGAATACTTGATAGATTTCGTAAATTTAGATCTCATATAAATTTTTAACATATTTTAATAAAGTAGGACGTTTTTTGAATCTTCAACATATTTTTGTCCTATTAGGACATTTGGATGGCTCAGATCTATTCAAATTATAAAACAATGACTGATATATATTTTTCAAAAAATATTCTACATATATATTTTTTACTTTCCTGCTTCTCTCTCTCTCTCTCTTACTTTTTCCTTTTCTCACACCCCTCCTTCCATGATCCCGCATTTCTCTCTTTTCTTTTTATTTTTTTATTTTCTCTCGTTTTTATTTTTCTCTCTATTTGTTTATTTTTTTAATTTTCTCCTTTTTGTTTAATATATTTTACACATTTTTATACAATGTATGCATGCTCGTGGTACACTAGGATATTACGGGCATACATACAATTTTTATATAATTATATAAACAAAAGCAGTATTGTATGTATGTCTGTGAAAATTGTATGTATCCTAGGCACATCTATCTATCTAGTTATATATTATATAAGCAAAAGCGAATTTTTATGAGGAGTTTTGTGAGAACTCCAAAATTTTATAATGAATTTGTGATTTTATCAAATTAAAAAATAAATTTAAATAGTATTGGAATTACAATTATATTCTAATCTTAATATTATTTACACCGTGCCTTTAGGCACGGGCATACGCTAATGTGTGTGTATATATCTATCTATACTGTATATTAAGCAAAAGGGGGTTTTTAACCCCAAGCTTTGTGGGAGCTCCAATCTCCCAATCTAAATTTCCTGATTTTTTGATTTAAAAAAAAATAAAAATCTTAGCATTTATTAACTTCTCCCAACTTTCAAGTCTTACTCTCATAATAACACTTTAATGCATTAATAATAAGCATAAAAAAAATTCTTTGAAATCCAACACATTTGAATTCTTTGAAAAGTCCCAACGCATATGATTATTATCTCTCATAATAACACTTTAATGTATTAAGAACAAGTATAAAAAAATTTCTTAAAAAGTCCAACACATATGATTATTATCAAAATATTAAATTTTAATATAATATAATAAAAAAAAAGACATTTAATTTCTTAAAAAGTCCAACACATATAATTATTATTAAAATATTAAATTTTAATATAATATAAAAAAGGAAAAAAAGAAGACATTAAAAAGAAAAAAAAAATTTAAAAATCACAATTTAGATATATAGATAATTGTAAACACAAACCGTGCATAATACGGGTGATATGCTAGTATATATATATATATATGAAATTGCTAATTTGAATGGTATTATTGCACTTTCTTAACTTGGACTTATTAATATCAAAAATATTTAACAAATACATAAATTGAACTTATTTTTTCTTTTCTCTTCTCTTTATAATATTAAAGATGCGGAAATGAGCCGTAGCTCGACACCAAGGGCTCGAATTGGCTCGAAAGAGGGAGAGGAGAAAGAGAAGGGAGGGAGAGGAAGAAGGGAGGGAGGAGATCGTCGCGTAGCATCACCGCCGTCGCCTCGCCGCCGATCGTCGCAACTTCAGACTGTCGCCTCGCCAATCGTCGCACCACCGCCACCGCCTCGCTGATCGTCGCAGTCGCAGCCCCGCCTCCTCCTCCAGCCGATTTTTATGGCCCCCTCCCCTCCCCTTCCCTCCTTTCTCCTTCTCATCCTCTTCCTCCTCCCTTCTCTTCTTCTCCCTTCTTCTTCTTCTTCTTCGTTCTGCAACAAAAACACGGAAAAAAGAAAAAAATAATAAATAAATAAATCGACACCAAAACGACGTCATTTTGGTGTCGAGCCAAACTCGAGCCACGGGTTTCGAGCTACGTAGCACTACCGTTAAAGATGTGCAATGTATATCATGTCAATTTTTTTTTTATTTTTATTATTTAAGACATTTATAATGAAAAGATGTCAATTTTTTTATTATTTTTATTATTTAAGACATTTATAATGAAAAACTGTAACAAAGTGTTAACATTATTGTTCAACAATTTTCTTTTATAACCAAATGAATTGTAATTTATAATTGTAACTAAACATGCCCATCAATTTTTATTTTGTTTATTTATTAATTTTTTCCCTACCAAGCCCGGCACAACATTACATTTAAGGTAAATTACACCTCTCATGAGGTTTTTTTAAAAAATTAGAAAAAAATACCCTATAATTTTAGTAATATAATTATATTAAATTATTATTAGGTTAAAGTGTTAATTTGTATAATATTTATTAGTATTATTTTTTATCAATTATTTGTTAGTAAAATAAATAAAAATAATAATAATGTTGTTATATTTTCTATATTAATATATATATATATTTTTAAATTTCTTTTTTGTCTTCACTATCTGATTTAATGTTACTAAAATATATTTCAGTATAATTATATTAAAATTATAAAAATTTATATATATATTTTCAAATATACGAGGGAGGCGGGTGTAATTTATCATTACATTTAAAATGTTAGCATCTCCCTCTATAAAAGCTTTCTCTCTCTACAACAGTAAACACCGAACCATGGCTACTTCTCTGCAACTACTGCAACTCTTCATCCTAACATCCTTCTTCATCTCTACCACAACCGTGACCGCCATTGACAACGCTTCGTCTTCATCGCTTTCTCCATCATCATCGTCACCAGCTCTCCTTGGCCCCATTCTCGCCACTCGGCTTCCTACAACTGGCCGACGCCGCCGCTGAAAATCACTCCGCCACCACCGCCGCAGCCGAATTGAGAGGCCCCGCCCACCATCTTCGCCCCGGCCGACTCTTCACTCCTCACCTGCCCTTCCTGCTCCGTACCTCTCCTCCTCCGAGAACACTCCATCGCTGGCCTCTACCCCCTCCACCACCTCCGCAAGCTAGCCTTCGGCACCAAAATCGAAACCCTAGCCTCCAGCCGATGCATCACAATCACCTCCGACGAAAACAGCTCCAATGTATTCGTCAGCGGCATGGAGATCACTGATCCGGACCTCTACAACGACGATCGCGTGGTTATTCACCGCCTTCGAGGCTTCGTTTCTCATCTCTCGCCGATTTCGTGCAACATCGAGCGAATGAGTTCGCTCTCCTTTCCTCCTCCGCCGCCTATGGCGGGATTCTATATCATGCGCCTGATGCTCAAAGACGCCATGCTCCGCCTCCGAATCAGCGGCTTCAGCGTTCTCGCACTGGCTCTGAGAGTGAAGTACTCGGAGCTCTTGGATCTCCGAGCTCTCACTTTGTTCGCTCTCGACGATGAATCGATCTTCGCTAAAGGTAACTCTTACGTCTCTGATTTTGGGACTCCACATTGTGCCGAACCGGCGGTTGATGGCGGCGGATCTGGAGAGTTTTCCGGCGGCGACGGTGTTGCCGACGATGGAGTGGGGCGGGAGTCTGGTGGTCACCACCGCGGGCGGCGGAGGTCCGCTCGCTCCTATGAGGATCAACTACGAAAAGGTGAAGAGCTTTGATTTGGTGTATAACCTCAAGATCGCGGTTCATGTACTGTCGTCACCATTCCGAAGTGTCAATCGGACGGCTGCGGTTGAATTGGCTCAGATCAATCGGTGTGAGATGGATGGTGTGGATTTGGGAAATGCTGGGATCTGTGAGATGGTGTCCCCCACTCGGGGATGGTATGATTGCAGATCATGATGGTTTTGTAAGATTTGATCTAAACCACTGATTTTTGCTTTGTACTGTAAGTAATTGTGTTCTCACTTGTAGTGTAACAAACTCATATGAAGTTCACGTTTTATTTGTATGTAGAGTGTAGTGCAAGCCTTTTCAGCGCAAGGAAGGTTGGTTGGGTTGGGACTACAGACCTACTGTTGATGCTTTAATGGCATGTGCGTTACTCTGGACTCAGCCAATATTACCTGGCAAACAAATAAAAAGCTTTACGCCTAATTTGGGCTCGACCCAACATCAGGTCCAATATAGCAATTCCAAATCCAATCCTACAAGTACAATTAACTTGAAATGTACTTGGATATTAAAAATTAATTTAACCAATAATTATTTTAAAATTTTTTTTTTTGGTTCAATGAAAATTAGATTATTGGGGGAGTTACAGGCCGGTCCTTTGGACCGGACTTAATTCCCAAAAAGTCCTGACTGAAAATAATTTAGCCCATCTTTCATTTTTATCCTTTACATTCAGTTGAGTGATTTTACCCTAAACCCAAACACATCCCCCTCTCTCTCTCTCTCTCTCTCTCTCTCTCATATTTCTGTCACTGGCACACCATCTCCTCTTCCTCCTCCTCTTCCTCCATCACCATATATGTCACTCGGCTCAACCACCATCTTCATCTATCATTGTCAACAACACTCACCTCAACTAACACCGTCGTTCTCCTCATCCCTCACCTAACACCATTGTCTGTCTCCCTCGTTGCTATCACCGCTGTTCCTCCCCCATCATTCATCTGCTAGCTTCAGCACCTCAAACCTCTATCATCGATCTACCATCTTTGACATCGTCGTTGCCACCATCTTCCTCCATCACCGATTTACCATCTTCGATATCGTTATTGCCACCATCTTCCTCTATCACCGGTTTGGATGCAAAGTATCCAATCAGTGCATTGAAAGATGTTGTTGATCTTCTACAGACGTATAACTGATATGATAAATTTGTTACTTAATTCAGTGATAAATTTATCACTCAGTAATTTATGAATGATAAATCTATCAAATTATAGATTTATAGATGTAAGTGTGGGTATTTTATCAATGGAATGACAGGGCACATACAAAATAAATAAATTTATCAATGCTTCATAATAGAATGTTATGATGCCCTTCTCTTTCTCAAATCAAGTTTGCTATTTGTAAATTTTTTTACAAATTCAACAGTGATAAATTTATCACTGCAACTATGGCTGAGATTTGTTGCATGATAAATTTATCACTGAATCTAACTTTTGATTCTTTGTCTTGATTTGTGATAGTGTAAAATGACGAGAATTATTCTCTGGTAATGGCTTTTCATCTCTCTCCTTCATTCTCTTTATTTTTTTTTCTCTTTCTCTTATCGCCACCGGATCTGAGTAGGTGGTTGCGGTAGTGACGTGTTGGAGATGAAAAATGGCCAAAAAAAATATTTTCGGAGGTAGTTGCCGAAGGTCAATAATGGTCATGGAAGGTCAGAGGTGGTCGTTGGCTGTCGGAAGTGGTGGTTGGTGGCCAAATCATGGTTCGCAATTTGGAGTTCAAAAAAAAAAGGGGAAACTAGAAAGAAAAAAAGAAGTTATCAATGCTTCATAATAGAATGTTGTGATGCCCCCTCTCTCTCTCAAATCAAGTTTACTATGTGTAAATCTTTTAACAAATTCAACAGTGATAAATTTTTCACTACAACTCTGACTGAGATTTGTTGCATGATAAATCTATCACTGAATCTAACTTTTGATTCTTTGTCTTGATTTGTGACAGCGTAAAATGATGAGAATTATTCTTTGGTAATGGTTTCTCATCTCTCTCCTTCATTCTCTTCATTTTTATTTTATTTTTTCTCTTTTTCTCTTATCGCCACCGGATCTGAGTAGGTGGTTGCAGTAGTGACGTGTTAGAGATGAAAAATGGCCAAAAAAAAATATTGTTAGAGGTCGGAAGTAGTTGCCGGAGGTCAGTAATAGTCGTGGAAGGTCAGAGGTGGTCGCTGGCTGTTGGAAGTGGTGGTTGGTGGCCAAATCGTGGTTCGCAATTTGGAGTTCAAAAACAAAACGGGAAATTAGAAAAAAAAAAAAGAAAAAAAAAAAAAAATACAACAAAACAAAGTAGGGGTAAAGATGAAAAAGAAAATTATAATAGGACTTAATGGTGCATAAAAATATAAGACAGTACCTAATGGGTGTGTTTGTTTGGACGGACTGGATAAGGGGGGATTGTAATCCATCGGACTATTAGTCTTGGGATACATTGTCTCCGGACTATTTGGTTGGACTGGATTTGTATCCTATGTTTGTTTAGTCATGGGATTAGTTGTCTAGATTGGACTATTTTTAGTGAATCCAATATTTGTTTGGGATATTATGGAAAAGGATAAATGCTCAAATGACTATTTTATCATTTTCAGTTATTTACTAAGTAATAGCAATATTAAACATAGCTTTAATATTTTAATTATTTTTAGCTAGATTTACTAAAAATTTATTTTATTTTATTTTTTGCACAATTAAATAATTTTATTTTAAAAAAATTTAAAAAATTAAATATAAATAAAAATATATGTTATTTTTTAATTAAAATTTTAAATAAATTTATTTTAAATAATAATAATAATTAAATAATAAAATAAAACATCTATTAAAATTTAAATAATGAAATTAAATAAAATATAAACAAAATTTTAAAATAAAACATCAATAAAATATCTATAAAAAAATATTTAAAAAAATTAAATAAATAAAACAAAAATAAAAATTAAATAAAATTATTTTATTTTTAAATTGAGACATCTAAATTTTTTTTGAATTTTACTAAATATAATACATAATTAAATACTAGAGGGCAAAAATGTAATTTTATTGTCTAATCCCATGGGATGAGTTATCTCATGGTTTTTATCCCACCCCCCATGGGATAGGATAATCCCACAAATATGAGACTAATAGTCTGGGGAGACTATTAGTCTGGAGCAAAACTTTTGAAACAAATAATGGACTATTAGTCCGGTGGGATTAATAGTCCAATCCCACACCCTAATCCTTCAAAACAAACACACCCAATAGGTAATAACTCAAAAAAGTAAGACCAACTAGTAGATTACCCTAGATTATTTTAATAAATTTAGATTATTGAAAAAACCAAATTGTAAATAATTTTTAGGTCTTATAACAAATGTTTTATTTAAACCTTTAAAATAATATATATTGCTTATTTTTTTATTTGTCTAGTTTTTTTAGATGGAATTTTATATTTTATTTTTTGGACAAACTTCACTTTACCCCTTATGGTTTGGATCATATGCAATTTACCACTATAACATTTAGAAATGATCACATAACCCTCACGTAATTTGTAGATTGAAATATACCGTTAAAAATTTCTTCAAACTTAACTGCAAGTGTGAAAATATTGAAGACATAAGGGGGTTATATGCTCATTTGCAAAGTTTAAGGGGATAAATTGCACATAGAATAAAGTACAGGGATTAAAGTGCGTTTTGCCTTCCAAACAATGACGAAAATATAGGGGTATTTTAGGCCTTGTTTGTGGTGTCCTAAAAAAGTCAAAAAGTTACTATCATATTTAAGTCACATCAGCTCTCTACCACATCATTTCAAACCCAACTTATATTTTATAAAAAGCCAAAAAGTGCACTTATTTAGAACATTCCAAACAACCCTTTAGTTTTTTTCATTAAATCATTAAAGGGTTTAACAGTGCACTTCAGTTTACAAATGACAGAGATTATGTGATCATTTCTAAAGATTAAAGGGGTAAATCACACATGGCTCAAACTATAGAAAGGTAAAATAAAGTTTGCTTTATTTTTTTCTATACAAATTAATTGAAAAATTCAAGATTTACCGAACTAATCAATATCATCCTTGAGGTATCAAAGTGGTTGTTGGAGCAATAAAGATATGCACTAATTGATGTACACAAAATGACTCTAAAAATATATATAATTCCAATTCAATTTATATATTGAAAGATTTATATTTAAAATAAATTTTAATCACACAATCATTAAGGCTTGGTTTGGCAACGTGGTTAAAAGCCGCGTTTGGGCGTTTGATGAAAACGCTGAACGTGGCTTTTTTGTTCGAAAACTCATTTGGGAAGCTGGATAAACGCAGGAGGGGGTATTTACGAATATACCCTCCATTCACTTTAGGGTTTGTTCCGCGTGAGGCACCGCCATATTTTGGTCGTAAAGGACGACACACGCAAAATATCCTTGCAGTTTGCGATTTTGACTTGTGTTTTACGTTCATCTCCTGCGGCTGGGAGGGTAGTATGCATGACAGTAGAGTATTTAACGAAGTTATCCAAGATCCGGCGAAAAAATTCCCACACCCAGTAGAAGGTAAAATGAAGTGGCACTGTTCAATATCATGACTGATTTATTGTCTTTTTATTGACTAAGGTTACTAATTAAAATTATTTGGACACACAGAGGAAAGTATTACCTTGTTGATGCAGGGTACAAGAATCAGAAAGGCTTTCTTGCACCGTTTAAAGGATGTCGGTATCACCAAGAACAGTTCCGTGTGACTGGACGAGCACGCAACGCGAACGAAGTTTTTAACACAGTGCACTCCTCATTAAGGAGTGCAATTGAACGTACACTCGGAGTGTGGAAAGCGCGCTGGGGTTTTCTACATAACATGCCTCGGTATAATTTCGGGAAAGTGCAAGTGCCATTGGTTGGGGCTTCAATGGCACTACATAATTTCATACGCCGCAACTCAAACGAAGATGAAGCATTCAACAGGGTTGCTAATGCGGAACATTTTATTTTTAGCGACATGCCCAATGCAGCGGGTGTTGGTGATGATGATGAGCTTGACCCAGCGGGTGATGATGATATAGAAATGAACGAATTTAGAAAATCTATTAGAAATGTGTTGGTGCAAAATCGCCGTGAGCTACGGTTGTAATCAATCTTTACGAATAATATATATGGTTACATATGAGGAGTTATTTTGGCCTAGTGAAGCTTTATTTTTATTTTTCTTATTATTTTTATGATGATTTATATATACAATTTTTATTTTTTAAAATTATTTATTTATTTATTTTTAATTTACATATGAGGAGTTACTTTTGTTTTGAAACCCATTTGGGAAGCTGGAAGCTGAATATCATAAGACAATAGTTTTTTTTTATTTTTTTATTTTTTATCCTTGGTGAATTTTTATACAATTTGTATTTTTATTTTTTATGAAGACATTTAAAGGTAAAAATGAAATATGTTGAATTTTTTATTTTATTTTATTTTAAAAAAAAAAAAAACGTTGCACATCCATGAGATGAGTATGTCACAGTGTGCCTGTTTGGCAGAGCTTAATTATAGTTTATTTCAGCTTTCAGTTTAATTTAAGCTATTTTGATGTGTTTGGTTTAGCTTATAGATTATAACTTATAGTTTTTTGGAAGTCAGAAATCAGCTTATTCTTTGAGTGGGGCAGGAGATGCTTTAAGAATAAGCTGGAAATCAGCTTATGATCATAGTTATAAGCTATAAGTTGTTTAGGCATAAACTATAAGTACTTTCCCACAGCTCTACCAAACAGTGTACAAGGAGCTAGAGCATGTGAAATTCTGTAATTTGCAAATGAGAAGGGGGTATTTTGGTCATTTTACACTATGCCATGATGATATGACAACATAAAAAATTATTAACTAAAAAAGTCAAAAAGTCACTTTTTACCAACTTTCTAAATTATTTGTCTAAAAAAGCCAAAAATTTGATTAAAAACTAAAAAATCACTTTTTATCATCTTCCCAAAACAACCCTAAATGTATTATATTTCTGTGTGTGTAACTACCATTTTGGTTGTTGAATTGCTTGAAAATTAGCAAGGCATGAGATGAGAGAGAAAGACATGAGACCCATCCTCCCACATGGCATAGAAATCGTCCATGCACAAATCTTTTTGTATTCCTAAATATGAACAGATGCTAAGAAAATGTCTCATCAGCAGACTTGGTGGGTGTTGACCACTTGGTCAAGTCTAGTGGAAAGCTGCACCCAACAAATCCAACTTCTTCAAGTAATCTTTTTTTTCTTTTTCTTTTTTAACAAAAAAAAAATTGAGGTTGAAAAATTCAATCTTGCATTTCTCTTGTTTAATGGTCTAGGCTTTAATTTATTTCGTCCATATGACAAATTGAGATAAAATGATCAGAATATCCTTATCTATATATATATATTAGTGGGCGGCACACATAGTATGTGTGTAATTCAGTTAAGTAAACATAAAAATAAATAATAAAGAAATTAATATCATAATATGTATGTTGTCTAAATGGTAAGAGTGTTCTTAATGAAATCTAATATTTTAGGTTTAAATCTTGCTCACGTCTTTGAATAATATTATTTTATTTTAAGATAGAAAAATTTGCCACGTGGTAGAGGGAGAAGCCACCACACTATTAGATACCAAGTCATGTGCTCATATATATAATAGTATATATATATATATATCATATCCACAGCTGAAACACAAGTCACACCACTCTCTCTCCAAACCCTAATCCCCTTTCTCTCTTCAAACTCTCTTATTAGCCACCAAAATCGTCGCCGCCGCTCCAATTCCTCATCCACTATCATCTTCATGTTGCCAACCTCTCTCTCCTCAGATTCTTTCTTAGGAAATCAATTATATTAGGAAGTCTACTTTTTTTCAATTACTATCTAAATCAATTTAGGAAGTCTAATTATCTTAGGAAGTCTATGTTATTTTTCTTATATAAGGAAGCTTATTGTAATGATTTTGAGGAGGAGATTTAATAATATTAAGAGTTTAGGTGGCTAATCCCTAATTCAAAGGATTGTTTGTGGCTGATCCCCAATCAAAGGATCAAATTCAGAGTCCAGGGCCCTATCATCTGGTATCAGAGCATTCGATCTTTGAACTTGCATCTCTTTCTATTCTGCCATTCATCATCATCAACATGACTATTAATGAACTTGAAGAACAAGTTGCTGCTCTTACTACTAGGATGGACGTGATGTCTACTAATATGCAAGAGTTGATACGTGATAGACAAACCAATAATACCATTATTCAAAATATCCAAGCGCTGTTGCAGAATGGGCAATGTGAAGCTCGCCTTCCCCAACCTGGCATCAATCTTAATCCACCTATATAACACCACGACGACGACAATCGACGTACTGGTCCAAATTTTCATGGTCGAACTCTCTGAATTGATTTTCCAAAATTTAACGGTACTGATTCTAAAGGGTGGTTATTTCAGGCTGAACAATATCAAGAACTTAATGGTGTTTTAGACGCATAGATGGTTCCTTTGGCTGCAGGGCACCTTCAAGGCGATGCTATTTCTTGGTATCGTTGAATTAAATAGTCCCTTGGGGTTTTGACTTGGCAGCAATTTTCTCGAGCCATATGCATTCGTTTTGGTTCTTGACAACACATTGGTCCTCGTAGTTCATTAGCCAAATTGTCTCAGATTAGCACTGTTCGTGAATTTATTACAGAGTTTGAGCGACTTGCTAATATGGTTTCAGGTTTGCTTGAGTCGCATCAAATTGGTATTTTTCTTTCTAAACTTCGTGCCAACATAAAGGTTGGTGTTCGTCTGCTTCATCCAATGAGTTTAACCGAGACCTTTGAATTAGCACTTGGCTAAGAGGATGCAATTATAGCAACCATCACACATAATATGACCAAGACTATTTCTCGTCCATCTTCTTCATGGCCTTCTAACATATCTTATGTACCTAAACCTGTTAACCAATTGCCATCCTTACCTGCTGGTGTTAAACGTTTATCATGGACTGAACAGAAGGAACGATGCTTTGCGATGAGATTTATAAGCCTAGTCATCGATGCCAAAAGCCATAATTATCTCTCTTGGAAGGCAAAGGTTGATGTTGAGGACTTTGAATATGAAACCGTAGTTGGTGGTGTCCCAGCACCGCCAACTTCTGAAATTTCATTACATGCTCTTATGGGGTCAACTCGACTTGAAACTATGCGCATCAGCGACACTCTAAAAAATCAACCTATTACAGTCCTCGTCGACTCTGGTTCCACACATAATTTTATCCATCCTTCTATTGCTAAACAGTGTGGTTACTCTATTCAAAGGGACAAGTCTTTACGAGTCATGGTGGCTGGTGGTAGATTTTTAAATAGCTTGGGTAAGTGTTCTGATGTTCAACTTAATTTACAAGGCTATATAGTTTCCACCGAATTTTTTCTTTTAGCTATTAGTGGCTGTAAGGTGGTTTTGTGAGCACAATGGTTACGATCATTAGGCTTAATTGCTTGGGATTTCGCAATTTAACCATGAAATTTCAAGTCGCTGATCAAGAGTTCACTTTGGTTGGTGATTAATGGGTAGTTTCACACACCAAAAATAAATAATAAACTATACCAAATACTTTAGAAAAATGGTAAGTCCAGGTATCAATCCACAGGAACAAACGAGAAATTAAACTAATTTAATTGCTAGATTCCTAAATTAATTTTGATAAAAAAGATTGATGGATATTATGACTAAATAAGAATTAAATGAAACTGAATAATTAAATTGACAAAAATTAGGGTTTGAGATATTAATTTTTGGGAAAAATCCTAAGGCAAAGAATTCACCACTAACCGCATAAATTAGATTTAACATCGGCCATTAATTGCAATCCGGTTTGAAATACTCAATATTTCACAACTACAAGTTTGAAATATTGATCAAGAGGGTTGTCGCATTCAACGTACAGGCACAAATCATCCCGAGTAGCACAAGGCGTTTGCTCTAAACTATGATAGCAACACGACCCATCTCTCGTAACATGACTCGTCTTGTACTTTGAACACAAACACAAAGAAAACTAATGTATGGAAAGTATTAAACAATCACAGAGAGTAAAATACTTGAAGAGATGAAAAGAACAATTATTATAAACTTCTAAAACGTCCATACAATTGTTCAAACGGTTTCACAATCAAAGCTCAAGAAAAATCCCTTTACATGGCTAGGGTTTCATCAAAACCCTAGAAAAGAAGAGCCTAACCACTCATAGAGGAGTGGGAAGAGGTGGAAGAGATGTAAGAGAAAGAAGCCCCCATGAAAGTTCTCCTTGAAGCTTGAGAAAAAATCACATTTTCAAAACCCTAGCCTCCCTTTCCTTAGAATCATTTTCGAACCCTCTTTTAGTCTCCTCTTTTTTCTTTTTTTCCCAACAAAAGAGCCTTAAAATTTCACGCACACAACCCTAGGTGGGCCACTCGAGCGGTGGTAGGCCACACGTGCGGTGAGGTGGTTGGCTCAGATTTTTCGCTTGTCGCCCGAAAAATCTGTTTTCGTGCCCTTTTTGATTGAATTTGCGTATTTCCTACCAAATCTATATAAGCGCACAAAATACATCATTTCCACCAAATAAATAAAATTGAAAGACTATAAATGTAACTTAAGCGACCTCAATGTGGTACCTTTTGGCCCACATCATAGCCCCTAACGTACATTTTGCTAGTCCTTAAGCAAAACAAAAGAAATAAGAGAAGTAAAATAACTCTAAGTCACTTTCATAGGAATTATGATTGCATTTAGCATATGTAACAAGCCTTTTAACCACGAGGTTGCCCTAAGTGGACGAGTATAGTCTCGTGAGGGTTTCCAGAAATGATACCCACAAACATCAACAAATTCATATCTGCTCAATAACAATTAACCACACTACTTCACCTAACAATCAACTTATGTGCCACTACAGTGTGATATTAAAACATGATGAGTCATTGAAGGCACAGTGGACAAGCATGAAGGAATCTATTGAGCCAAGACCACAATTCAGTTAATACAAAAGTTAAATCTCCTGTACTTGTAAATGCTAGTAGACGCATCATCAATACCTCGGTATAAAGTGCAATCTCCATACTAGTTAACTGTCCACTATAATAGCCCATTGTAACTCATAATGATACCCAACATATACAAAAAAAACTAAACTGTTGCAGCCAATATTCTCAAAAGTTTTTTTTTTTGAAAGACTATGCAATGTCCTGATCTATTAAGTTTTCTAATCAACCCATGTAACAAGCATTGGGCCAATGACTCCTAAACTAGACGGTTTTAGGGCACTAGGTGTGAAGACACCCCTACGGGGGTCAATTACTCGAGTTGAAAATGCTACGAATCCGAACCAGCCATTCTTCTTATTCTTCCTTAAATGTGCAATGTCTAGGTCCTTTAAGCTTTCTAATTAACTAATGTAGCAAGTATTGAGCTAATGACTCCCAAACTAGACGGTTGTAGGACACTATGTGTAAAGACACCCATACGGGCTTAATAACTCGAGTTAAAAATGCTACAAACCCAAACAAGTCAAGTGTTGTGTTTTTTTTTTTTTTTACAATCTTGGCTACTCATTTATTCTTTTCTACAACCCTAGCCATTATCAATGATGTACACTAGGGATTATAATAGAGAGGTCACCATTATGATAGTGTGTTCATGTGAATCAAGGCACACTCATGACAAGTGTACTAATACCACAAACACAAACAACTATACTAGTGCAAACATCACATGTGAGTATTTACCCAATAAACCCTTTTCATACAAGTCCACTATGTTCCCCAATTAACATATGCTTATATCACTACCATACTGGCACAAAGTGAACATCAAGTGAAGTGGTGCAATCAAGTGTAACAAGTACAAACATGAATTGTTTTTATAAATACCCTCACCCCCCCCCCCCCAAACTGGAATACAACATTGTCCTCACTGTAAGCAATTGTACAGTGGATAATAAAATGAGTGAAAGAGGATCTTACCAGACGGCGGAGGTGCACATCCAGCGGGGCAAGGACAGACCAAACATACACACAGTTTGTTTTTTTGGTACTATACAGTATAAAAAGAAAAGAAAAAAAAATAAAAAAGAACAAAAATAAATAAAGAAATAAAACAAAGAAAATATACATATATCACAGATGTGGATCCAGCAGTGGTGAGAAATGTTGCTCAAACAGGGCATGCATCAGCGTTCGAGTCTCGAAGGCCTCATCATAAACCCTAGCACCAAGCTGATCAAACTGTTGCTGGCTCGACTCCCAGTATGCGTAGAAGTTAGTTTATAAAGATGCAACTGATTTGCTGATGCCCATCAAATGCCATCTGCGAGTGATCCCGATATGCCTGATAGTCTGCTCGGAGATCAACCACAGATTGCTGAATAACGGCTTGATTATCCAAAAGAGCCTGATATTGCGCCCACGTTATACGGAATGGCAGTGGCACTGGGGCTGGTGCGGCGGTGGCCTCTACTGGAACATCATTATGATTGGACGGGGCATCGGGGTATTAGGGAAAATAAGTGATTTCCCACAAGTAAATCAATCAATGGGAATAAAAATTAATGCGGAAAAATTAAATCAGAAACAACACAAGAATTTTTACGTGGTTCCCTCAATGTGAGGTACGTCCACGGGATAGAAATTTGATTCCACTATCAACCAAATAAGTTCCAAACGATTACAAACGAGACACTAATGGTCTCACAAAACCACCTTTAGGTGAATTCCAAATAATCACAAATAAACAAGAGGAAAGACCTCGCCAAATAGATGAACAAAAATCTTCAGAACCAGAGTTGTAGAAGATCCAAAATAACGAACCAAATCAACACCGAAAACGAAGCAAAGAACCACCTAAATTAATTCCACTGTTCACACACCCAAATAATTTATTTCACCAAAGTGGAGTATGTGTAGCAGCCGTTCTCTTCACTTTGGGATGAGCAAAAAACAAATCCTAAAATATTATGAATCTAGAGTTTATTATCAAATTTTAGTTGTTTCCAAATTGGATTGGGTCTCCACAAATTAAATATAATATATAAAAAAATATTATAATTAATACTAAACCAAATTAAACTCTTTTTCCAAAACCAATTAGGTCCCACACTCCAATAAGGAGGTATACCCAACAATTCTCCGCCTACCGACTTAGGTGGAGAGATCAACCATACCCGCCAAAGTTTGACACTTCAAATGTTTGTCCCTCGACAAAGTCTTAGTCAACATATCCGAAATATTATCATCCGTATGAACCTTTTCGAGTTGTAACAATTTCGAATCTAACACATCACGAATCCAGTGGTATCTCACATCAATGTGTTTCGATCTCGAATGAAAAGTAGAATTTTTACTCAAGTGAATAGCACTTTGACTATCACAATAAAGCACATATTTTTCTTGCTTTAAACCCAACTCTTGCAAAAATTTCTTCAACCATAACTCTTCTTGGCAAGCTTCTGTAATGGCAATAAATTCAGCTTCAGTAGTTGAGAGAGCAACACATTTTTGTAATTTAGATTGTCATGCCACAGCTCCCCCTGCAAAAGTCATCAAATACCCCGAAGTAGATTTCCTAGAATCAATATCACCGGCCATGTCAGAATCTGTGAACCCATCAAGCATCGGCTTACCATCCCCAAAACACAAACACACCTTCGAAGTCCCTCGAAGATACCTTAGAATCCATTTTACCGCTGCCCAATGTTCTTTACCCGAATTAGAGAGAAACCGACTCACCACACCAACGGCGTGAGCAATATCCGGTCTTGTACAAACCGTGGCGTACATCAAAGAACCAACTGCTGAAGCATAAGGAACTTTCAACATCTCTTCTTTGTCTTTCTCATTTGTAGGACATTGATTCGAACTAAGCTTGAAGTGACCCGCAAGTGGACAACCAATCGGCTTTGCTTTATTCATGTTGAACCTCTCAAGAACTTTCTCAATGTAGCTTTCTTGAGACAACCAAATTAGTCCCTCTTTGCGATCACGAACAATTTTCATACCAAGAATTTGCTTTGCTGGTCCCAAATCTTTCATAGCAAAAGACTTGCTCAACTCCAATTTTAACCTGTTAATCATGGTAGAATCTTGACCCACAATTAACATGTCATCAACATAAAGTAAAAGAATAATAAATTTACCATCCGGGAAATTTTTCACAAACACACAATGGTCCGAAGTGGTTTTAGAAAAACCATTATTCATCATGAAAGAGTCAAATTTTTTGTACCATTGCCCCAGGGCTTGCTTGAGACCATACAAATTTTTCTTCAATTTGCAAACAAATTTCTCTTTCCCTTTTTCCACAAAACCTTCCGGTTGCTCCATGTAAATTTCTTCTTCAAGATCACCATGAAGAAATGTGGTCTTCACATCAAGTTGCTCAACTTCAAGGTTCATACTTGCAGTCATGCCAAGTACAACCCGAATAGAAGACATCTTTACAACCGGTGAGAAAATCTCGTCAAAGTCAATACCTTTCTTTTGCCCAAAGCCTTTCACAACAAGACGTGCCTTGTACCTCAGATCTTGCCATCATTCTTCAATTTGAAAACCCACTTATTTTTCAGAATTTTCCTCTCTTTAGGCAACTTCACTAAATTATAAGTCTGGTTTTCAAGCAAGGAATTCATCTCCTCGTCCATGGCCTTTTTCCAATCACCTCTCTTTGCATGCTCAATTGCTTCTTGGTAGCTCTCAGGTTCCCCTTGATCGAAAATCAACACAAATTCATTGGGAGGATACTTTCTTGAAGGTTGTCGGTCCCTTATAGATTTCCTCAACTCAAGTTGTGGTGGCGGTTCTTGAGTTGGATGCTCTTCCTCAATTTCTGGCTCAACTTCATTAGGATTAGCATCATCCTCCACATCTTCAATAGGTGGCTGCACATCTTCCCCATTTTCATCATCCACCGAAGATGAAGGAGATGGATCCATGTCAATGAGATCACTAGTTTTTGGCTCCGGTTGATCACCTTTGCCAAAGTCTTCAATTGTTTGGTCTTCAAGAAACACAACATCACGGCTTCGAATGATTTTCTTGTAGACCGGATCCCACAATCTATACCCGAATTCATCAGGCCTATAGCCAAGAAAAATACATTGTCTTGACTTGCTATCAAGCTTGGACCTCTCATCCTTTTGAATGTGAACAAAAGCTCAGCAACCAAACACTTTCAAGTGCTCATAAGACACATCTTTGCCGGTCCAAACTCTTTCTGGAACATCACCATTCAAAGGATAGGCAGGAGACAAATTGATCACGTCAACCGCTGTCTTCAATGCCTCACCCCAAAAGGATCTTGACAATTTAGCATGTGAAAGCAAACACCTTGTTCTTTCCACAATGGTACGGTTCATCCTCTCGGCAACTCCATTTTGTTGAGGAGTCTTCTTAACTGTCTTTTGATGCCGAATACCTTGATTGCGACAATACTCATCAAATGGTCCAATGTATTCACCACCATTGTCTGATCGGATGCACTTCAATTTCTGCCCTGTTTCTCTTTCAATCATGGCCTGAAAATGCTTAAATACTTCTAGAACTTGATCTTTAGTTTTTAGTAGAAAAGCCCAAACTTTCCTTGAATAATCATCAATGAAAGTAACAAAATAAAGTGCACCACCATGTGTTCTAACTTTTAAAGGACCACAAACATCCGAATGAATCAACTCCAAAACATTTTCTTTTCTAGAAGCAACATTTTTATGAAAAGAAACTCTATGTTGTTTACCCGCCAAACAATAAACACAAGTTTTGAGATGTGTACCTTTCAAACCGGGTAGAAGCTCTTTCTTGAACAATACTTGTAGCCCCTTTTCACTCATGTGGCCAAGCCGCTTGTGCCACAATTCGGTAGAAGTATCATCTTCAAGTGCATTGACAACACCTTTACAAATTTTTCCTTGCATCGAATAAAGTGTATGAGTCTTCTTGCACTTAGCCACCACCAAAGAACCCTTTGTAAGCTTCCATATTCCATCACCAAATTTGTTGTTGAAGCCTTCATCATCTAGCTTCCCAGTAGAGATCAAATTGAGGCGAATGTCGGGAACATGCCTCATATCTTTAAGCAACAACTTGTAGCCCAAATTTGTTTCCAAGCAAACATCACCCATACCAATAATCTTGGACAAACCTTCATTACCCATTCGAACAGAACCATAATCTCCTTCGGTATAGGTAATGAAAAAATCAACTCGAGAAGTCACATGAAAAGAAGCACCGGAATCAATCACCCAATTGCTCTCTTGGCCCACAAAATTAATACAATCATCTTCACAAATGACCATGAGATCATCGGTAGTAACTGCCGTTGTGTCTTCTTACTTCTTATCCACACTTTTGTCACGCCTTTTCTTCTTGTTCTTGAGCTTTCGGCATTCTCGCTTCATGTGCCCTTTCTCATGGCAATAATAGCACTCAATGTCTTTCTTTGAAAAAGAACCATCTTTTGATTTGTCACGGCTTTGATCACGACTATGAGGAGTCATACTCCTCCCCCTTGTTTTGCTTCGGCCTCTCACAACGAATGCCTCCGAATAAAAGGAATCCGCTGATTTTTTTCTAGTTTCTTCATTTAACAAGCTACTATTGACTTGGCCCATTGTGACAACTCCATCGGGTGCCGAATTACTAACTGTCACAACCAAAGTCTCCCAACTTTCAGGCAAAGAACTAAGTAGCATCAAAGCCTACAACTCATCATCAAAAATAATTTTCATAAAAGCAAGTTGGTTAACAATACTCTTTATTTCTTTCAGATGTTCTGGAATAGGGCTGCTCTCTTTATATTTTAAATTAACCAACTTACGAAACAGAAAAGTTTTATTTGTGGCTGATTTCCTATCATAAAGGCATTCTAATTTTTTCCATAAATCATGTGCTGAAGTTTCAGTAGCAACATGATGAAATACACTGTTATCAATCCATTGACGGATAACACCAACGGCTTTTCGATTAAGTCTCTTCCACTCATCATCTTTCATACCCTCGGGTTTGCCACTATCACCCTCAATGGTTCCATACAAATCTTTACAAAATAATAGGTCCTCCATTTTAGTTTTCCAAGTTACCCAATTGCTTCCATTGAAGCTAGACATACGACCCACATTCCCCTCCATTGATTTACACAAATAAATAAACCCAAATAAACCGTAAGCTCTGATACCAGTTGTTAGGGAAAATAAGTGATTTCCTACAAGTAAATCAATCAATGGGAATAAAAACTAATGCGGAAAAATTAAATCAGAAGCAACACAAGAATTTTTATGTGGTTCCCTCAATGTGAGGTACGTCCACGGGATCGAAATCCGATTCCACTATCAACCAAATAAGTTCCAAACGATTACAAACGAGACACTAATGGTCTCACAAAACCACCCTTAGGTGAATTCCAAATAATCACAAATAAACAAGAGGAAAGACCTCACCAAATAGATGAACAAAAATCTTCAGAACCAGAGTTGTAGAAGATCCAAAATAACGAACCAAATCAACACCGAAAACGAAGCAAAGAACCACCCAAATTAATTCCACTGTTCACACACCCAAATAATTTATTTCACCAAAGTGGAGTATGTGTAGCAGCCGTTCTCTTCATCTCAGGATGAGCAAAAAACAAACCCTAAAATATTATGAATCTAGAGTTTGTTATCAAATCTTAGTTGTTTCCAAATTGGATTGGGTCTCCACAAATTAAATATAATATATAAAAATATATTATAATTAATACTAAACCAAATTAAACTCTTTTTCCAAAACCAATTGGGTCTCACACTCCAATAAGGAGGTAGTAGTGGAGGCGGTAGGCGAGCAGTGGTTTGGCACTAGTGGGTTTTTCCATAAAGTGTGGGCGGTGGAAGCTGAACCTCATTAGGTTCCAGTGGGTATGTCCCTTAGCCTTTTATAAATACGGTAATGAGGTTGGTGAAAGGGAGGACCCATGTAGAACCGCCTCGGGTGTTGCGCAGCTTGACTTCATTAATGATACGAAACATCTGGTTGAAGATCAAAATAAGGATGTCGACCCAAAATCCGAAGTCAAATCGGTGCAAGGCATGAAGGAAGTCGCCTTGCCACTCTTCTTTGTGGCCTAAAGGGATGACATTTTTTTTAAGAACCACATCAACGAAGAGGAGGCTACGCGGTAAGTTAGCCCGACAGATGCTAGTGCGGTTGTCATCATCCTGCCGCCCCTCATAAAATTCGGTCACCAATGCCGGGACTGTGAGTTCCTGAGTGAACACCGGGAACTGCTCTTCATCGATAGTTTCCATAGAACAGTGGAGAACCTCGGCAATAGAAGCTAATGTGACCACTAACTCCACATTGTCAACAAGGGAACAAAGAGCTCCTAGGGCCTCGTCACTGATGTATATGTTCTAATAGAAGACTCACACAATGCGAGGATACGCCGGTTCAGTGACGGTGCAGATGCCTAGGAGGCCTCGGTCTTCAAGTTGTCGAACACTCCACGCGGTGGGTTGATGATGTCAGAAGAAGTCCACATCAAAGGATGTATCACAGGCAATTGGTTTGTTGGCCCAACTGTTGGTTGGTACATCCCTAGCGGCAATGTTGGCATTGTGAGGCCGTTTAGGTGCTCGGCAGGACAATATAGCCATTCCTGCACAAAATAATACAACCAGCACAACAAAAAACGTGGAACCATTATATTAGAACGCATCAAACATTGCATGCATGCACAAATCATGCAAATCCTCATTGCCATCACACTGCTGGATATCTTTAATTTCCATTTTTTTAAAATTTTTTTTTTTATATACTACAAAAAATTAACGTACACTAAGTTAGCATGAGACAAATTTACAAACACACATATGAAATACATTGAATAAATAAATAAGAAATAATCTAAGTTAGTAGAAGAGAATAAAATAAAATAAGATAAAAATTCAGAAAATAAAATAAAATAAAAACTAAACCACTAAACAATTAAACTAATAATTAAATCACAAAACAAAAATAAAACAAAATCACTAACTAAACAATTAAAACAAAAATAAAAACAATCTACTAACCAATTAAACTAACAAGAACCACTAACTAAACAATTAAACTAAACAACTACATTAGATAAAAATAGGCTACAATAAGGTAAATTATTATTATTATTATGGATTTTTTTATTTGTTATTTTTTTTGTGTTTGGGCTGCATGTGCGCCGGAGATGGTCGGATGTGCGGTGGATCTATTGGTGCACGCCCAGTTTAGATTTTTGTGTGTGTGTGTGTGGTGTGGTTGTTGTTGTTGTGGTTGTATGTGAGGATGATAATGATGAACAAGATGATGAATGAACCTCAAAAACAACCATTAAACTATTAGATTACAAGTGAAAACTAAGAAATTTAAACAAAAAGAGGGTGATTACCATAAAAAAATATATATATAAGAAGAAGAGAAAAGAAGAAGATGATGTAGATCCACCAGAAAAAATGGCTGCTGGAAGGTTGCTGACGGTGATGCTCCGGTGAGAGGGTGATGGTGTGTGAAAGTTGAAAGAAGAAGGAAGAAGAAGTTGGTGATGGTAGGGTTGGATGGAGTTTGTGGAGTTGAGAGAGAGAGGTAAGAAGAAGATGAGAGGTAGAGAGATAGTGTGCTGGGGAAAGTGATGGTCAAAAGAGGGTCTAGGGTTTGAAATATGAGTGGTTTTTTTTTTTTAATTTTTGGTGAAGAAATAAAAAAAATTAAGTAAATAACAATAAATAAATTAATTAATTAAAAATTTCAAGTTTTCTTTTATTTATTTATTCCTATTATTTTTCATTATTTATTTATTTTTATTTTTTTTGTTAAGAGAAATAAAGAATGTAAAAATTAAATAAATAAATAAAAAGTAAATAAAGAAACTACACAATTTTTTTCTTTTTTTTAAATAATAAATAAAATAAGTAAATAAAAATAAACAAATAAATAAAATCTGAAAGTATATATATATATTTTTACCTGGGCCGCTTGTGCACTCATTTAGGCCGCAAGAGCGCTGATTTATTGGCCACTTGTGTGGTGAAATTGGGCTGCTCTTGCGGCACTTGTGCAAAATGCTTTTGGGCCAGGACGCTCATATGGCCTGGGCCTTCGCTCGTGCGGTGCATTTCTTTTTCTTTTTTTTTTGGGAATGGACCGCTCGTGCGCCCATTTGGGCCACACGAGGGTTGATTTTTGGGCCGCTCCAGCAGCAGAATTAGGTTGCTTGTGCGGCGCTTGAGTAGTAGGCTTTTGGGCTAGGCCGCTCGTGCAGTGCATTTATTTTCTTTTCTTTTTTTTTTGGGAATGCACTGCTCGTGTGCACCCATGCTTGGTCTCTCGTCACGTGCGCCAGTTTGAGCTGCACGTGCGGTCTGTTGTAAATTTATTTATTTATTTTTTTAAACAAGTACAACCTAATTTTTTTTAATTTTTTTAAATAAAAACCCAATCTCAATCCAAATAAAAAAACAAATTTAAACCATTTCTAACTTCAATGCACATCTGAAATAAAAAAATAAAGAAAAAATAGAACATCGAAAACATCGAAATGTGCAACAAATGTATAATCTTCACGCGAAAACCACGAGTACTACTTTTTTCCTTAACAGAGTTTGTAACTTTCCCTATTCTCCAACAGGGTGACAGACTAGGTTGATTCAGTATCTAGAGTTCAAGCCGGGGTGGTTTTGAAGCAATCTCCACACCCCTGGGTATTTAAACCAGACTCTAGTCTCAGAAATTCCAAACCTTTGCGTTCTAGGCTTTGCCATTCGAACTCTAGTTTCCACTGTCTAAGTTGGTCTCCTAGGAACTCACTACAAATACAATTAGGTGGCTATACCAGACCGTCAGATATTGTTTGGGCGCGGCAAACACCAAAAGAATTATACCTTTAGAGGATTTAAAGTCTCCTAGAATCAAAGCAAATACTATGGAAAATATATTGGGTCCGTCAAGTAGATAACCTCAATCATCTCCCCGTCAAGTGGATAACCTCAATCATCTCCTCTTTCTCAATACCATCTACAAAGTGTTTCAATCTTTGGCCATTGACCTTGAAGGTCGTACCATCTTGTGGATTTTTAATTTCAACCGCCCCATGCGGAAATACTTCAATAACCCCATATGGGCCATCCCACCGAAACCTGAGTTTACTTAGGAACAACCGCAATTTAGCATTGAACAGCCACACTTTTTGGTGAGGCTCGAAAGACTTACAAGAAATGTGTTTATCATGAAATGCCTTAGTCCTAGCCTTGTAAATTTGGAGCTCTTATATGCAGCATTGCGGAGCTCCTCTAACTCCTTAAGTTGGAGTTTCTGGTGGTCACTGGCTTTGCCATATCAAAATTGAACTTTCTAATGGCCCACAAAACCCAGTGGTCTAACTCAACAGGGAGATGACACGGTTTTCCAAACACAATTCTATATGGAGACATCCCGATGGGTGTCTTATATACAGTGCGATAGGCCCAAAGTGCATCAACCAACCTAGTGGACCAATCTTTTCTTTCGGGCCTCACAGTTTTCTCGAGGATGTGTTTAACTTTCCTATTAGACACCTCTACTTAACCACTAGTCTAGGGATGGTAGGGAGTACCAACTTTGTGAGTGATCATATTTTGCGCACCAATTCCTCGAAGAATCAGTTGTAAAAATGTTTGCCACTGTCACTAATTATGGCACGTGGGAACCCAAAATGACAGAAAATGGTCTCATGAAGGAATTTAACTACAACTTTGTGGTCATTCGTTCTGGTGGCCATTGCTTCCACCTATTTGGAAACATAGTCCACAACCACCAAAATGTATTCAAATCCAAAAGATGGTGGAAAGGGACCCATAAAGTCGATGCCCCAAACATCAAAAATCTTAACAATCAAAATAGGGATTATCGGCATCATATCTCGTCGTGACATAGAGCCCACGTGTTGACAATGCTCACAAGCTCTATAGAAGTTATGGGCATCTTTGAAGATAGAGGGCTAGTAGAACCCACATTGTAAAACCTTGGCAGTCGTTTTCTATCCACTGAAATGGCCGCCACATGCATGAGAGTGACAAAAGCTGAGAATGCTATGCATTTCACTCTCAGGCACCAACGCCGAATCACTTGATCCGGACAATACTTGAACAATTCCGGGTCTTCCCAGAAATAGTGCTTGCTTGTGAGAAAAGTCGGTCTTTGTCTTGCTTAGACCAAGTTTTCGAAATTTGACCAACCGCCAAGTAATTCACTATGTAAGCAAACCACGAGAGGGTCACGTGTGATACCGTAAGAAGTTGCTCGTCAAGAAATGAGTCATGCAAGGCTAAGGGATCACTCGTGTGCTCAATAAAGATACGAGATAGATGATCAGCAACTACATTCTCGGATCCCTTCTTGTCCCAAATTTCTAGGTCAAACTCCTGAAGAAGTAGAATCCACCTAATCAACCTAGGTTTAGTCTCTTTTTTGGACAATAAGTACCGCAAAGCAGCATGGTTAGTGAACACAATGACTTTAGACCCTAGAAGGTAAGACCAAAACTTATTACGTGGAATGACAACAGTTAGTAACTCTTTCTCAGTGGTAGTGTTGTTTAATTGAGCATCAGAAAGAGTACGACTAGCATAGGATATAACATAGGGCACTTTATTCACCCTTTGGCCCAAGACGGCGCCGAGGGCATAATCAGATGCATTGTACACAAGGTTCTGAAAAGCGGTTGCGGTCGCCGTAACGGTGGGGGTGGCGCGATTGTGGTTGCGGTTGCGGGGCGTAAAGGCCGTAACGTAACGGTTGCGGTAACCAGAATCGTGAATTTTTTTATTTTTCACACAATTTGAAAAAAACTTACCGATATGCATATTTTTTTTCCATGATCATATTTATTGGGTTTGAAATAAATATTGATCAATTTTTATAAAATTTTAAGTATGATCCAATATATTTTATATTTTGAAATCACTATAAACTGAGTTTTTTACATTTTATTTTAATAATTAATGACTTTATATTATACAAAAAATCAATCACTAACTATTATATACAAGATAAACAATGGCAAAAGTAAGAGAATAAATAAGAGCCTATATATATATATATTTTAACCAAGCCAAATAGATAATGACCACACTTATTATTATTATTATCAAACAATATATAGATAGACACACACAAACAAAATGGTTGAGTGATAGCAGTTGAATAGAATAGCAGATCTTACAGCTTCAACAAATAAATAACATGTTCTTCATCTTCCTTCTTCTCTCTCTCTATCTCTTGCTCTTCCATCTTCTCTCTTTATCTTCCCTTTTTTCTCTATCCTTCTTTCCTCGTTTTTAGCTTCTTTTTTTTTTTGTGTTTTTTCGAAAGAAGCAATTTGGAACCGTTATGTAACAGTGCGTAATAGGTCGTTACGGCTGTTATGGCACCATTACGACCGCTACGGCCAACACACCTGTGAATCTCAAATCACACTGCAAAAGCGGCCATAACAGGTGGCGGTAACCACAATACCATTACATAAAGGTTGCGGCCGCTTTTTAAAACCTTGATCGCACATGATTTTGAAAGGAAGGGACCACTCAAGAGATTGGATGATAAGGGTAGAAGAAAGAACCACTTGCAGTGTTTCAAAGGCTTTAAGACACGCCTCATCAAAGACAAAAGGTGCGTCCTTAGCAAGTAAACTACACAAAGGACGGGATATTTTACTAAAATCTTTGATGAATCGACGGCAAAAACCTGCGTGCCCTAGGAAAGACCTAACTTGATGCACAGAATTGAGTGGAGGAAGGCCTGCAATGAGGTCAACCTTAGCTCTGTCAACCTCTATACCTCGAGAGGACATAATGTGTTCCAACACTATACCCTCCTGAACCATAAATTCTCCCAACTCAAAACTAGGTTTGTCTCCACACATCAATTAAGTACTTTAGTTAAGCTCTGGAGATACTCCTCAAAAGACAGCCCAAACACGGAGAAGTCATCCATGAAGACCTCTAAGAATTTCTCCACCATATCAGAGAAGATAGCCATCATGCACCGTTGAAAGGTGGCTGGTGCATTGAAAAGCCCAAAGGGCATTCGGAGATAGGCAAAAGTGCCAAAAGGACATGTAAATGTGGTATTTTCTTGGTCAGCGAGGTACACCGGGACTTGATTATACCCCGAGTAACCACCAAGAAAACAATAAAAATCATGCCCTGCTAACCTCTCAAGAATTTAATCAATAAATGGCAAAGGAAAATGGTCCTTCCTAGTCATAGAATTCAATCGCCTGTAATCAATGCACACTCGCCACTTAGTAGTGGTTCATGCGAGGACTAACTTTCCTCACTTTTTCTCAACAACAGTGATACCCGATTTCTTGGGCATCACTTGAGTGGGACTCACCGACTTACTATCCGAGATGGGGTATATAATACCCGTATCCAACAATTTTAATACCTCATTTTTCACCACCTCTTTCATATTGGGATTAAGCCTCCGTTACATTTCACGAGAAGTTTTAGTGTCCTCCTCTAAATGTATATAATGCATGCACACGGAGGGATCTATCCCTCGCAAATTAGTCACCAACCACCCTGTAACACTCCGATGTGCCACGAGAACACTCATTGCTCTACAGTTAAGTCAGATGCAATGATGACAGGTAAAGTATCCTTTGACCCCTAAAAATGCATACTTGAGTATAGCTAGGAGTGGCTTCAACTCAAGTGTAGGTGGTGTGAGTAGAGATGGTATGACAGGCTCTCTAGACAGAGGAGGAAGGGACTCAAACCGGGCTTTACATGGAGGAAAATCCAGTCTAGAAGAAGAATAAGGTAAGGTATTCACCTCCTTCACTGACCCGTCAATATCAAAAATTTTAAACCCAAAATGAGCTAAACAAGCCTCTAGAGGGTCCTTAACAAGAATAGAGGATAAAGCCTCCTCCACAATCTCATCTACAACATCTACAAATAAACACTCCTCTCTCTCATGGGGTTATTGGGATGCTTGGAAAACATTGAGTTTCACTTGCATATTTCCAAATGAAACTTTCATAACCCTGGTACGACAATTTATGCATGCATTGGCTGTAGCCAAGAAAGGTCGACCGAAGATCACCGAGATTTGCTTCATAGAGCTGGTTACCGGTTCCATATCTAAGACCAAAAAGTCAATAGGAAAATAAAACCTATCAACCTTTACTAGCATATCCTTAATCATGCCACGTGGCACTTTGAGGGACCGGTCAACCAACTGGAGAGTAACAGTAATGGGCTTCAACTCGCCAAGCCTAAATTCCTCGTAAACAGAGTACGGCAATAAATTGACATTAGCCCCTAAAGCTAACAAGGCCCTATCAATGAAATGATCCCCTATAATGCATGCAATGGTTGGGGCCCCAGGGTCTTTAGGCTTGTGGGGTGAGTCATTTAATAAAATGGAGCTTACTTGCTCCGTGAGTATGACCTTTTGTGACATGTGTGTCCTAGATTTACGTTTTTACGTACAAAGGTCCTTCAAAAATTTAGCATAGGAGGGTACTTGCTTAATCACCTCCAACAAGGGGAGGTTGATTTTAACTTGTTTAAAAACCTCCATCATCGCTTCCATGGATGCCACCTTCTTATTGAAAGGGGACGGTGTCTCAAGGCATTAGGGAAAGGGTGCCTTAGGCACATATGGTGCATTGGGCTCATATGAAGTGCTAAGGGCTAAGTCATCCCCCTTAGGTGTCTCTTCCTCACTGTTGCTCTCTTTGGGTTGACCACCGTGATCACCCTTCTTAGCCTTAGTTGCATCAGACGCAACCAATCGAGGCTCTAACTCTCTCCCACTTCTTAAAGTAATCACCGCTTACACCTGCTCATGGTGCCTTCTATTCCCACCTAACCCCTCTGCCTCATATTGACCTTAGGGTTGGCCACAGTCTGACTCGGTAATTTTCCCTCCTCTCTCCTATTCATGTTATTAGCCATTGGACCTAATTGGGCCTCTAGCTTCGCAATGAAGTGAGTATGGGAGTGAACTACTAGTGCTAACCCCTTAAGTTCTGAGAGAACTTCTAACAACTGAGTCTCAAACGCCGAGTTGCCTTGAGGAACATGAAGGGGTAATGCTTGTCGGTAAGGTTGTGGAGGTCGATAAGGTTGTGGTGGCCGGTAGGAAGATTGGTTGGCAAAATTATTAAAACTCTGCCTTGGTAGTGGAGGATTGTAAGAAGTGCCTTGTAAATGAGGTCTCTATGAAAAATCAGGGTGATTTCTCTATTCCAGATTATATGTATTGGAATATAGGTCATTACCCGGCTTGGAGAATCCTTGAGTCGCATTCACTTGCTCTTGGACTAACTCCAGAAATTGTAATGCTGAGGGGCACTCACTCAAGTCATGAGCAAGGCTCGCACATATAGCACATGCATGCCTGAAATTTTAAGGCTCTTCTGTTGGGAATAAAAGGAAAAAGAGGAGACTGAAAGAGGGTTCGAAAATTGTTCTAAGGAAAGGGAGGCTAAGGTTTTGAAAATGTGATTTTTCCTTAAGCTTCAAGGAGAACTTTCATGGGGGCTTCTTCCTCTTCCATCTTTTCCACCTCTTCCTACTCAAGAGTCCTTTCTAGTTCAAGGTCCAAATTCCAGAATTCAAAGCGACAAGAACGGCGCCCGTGCATACACTACTCACACACACATACAAAGTTCCAACTCTGTGCACTAGGTTATGAAAGCAAAAATACCAAAGAAGAGAATACGCACAACAATTTAACGAAAACGCTTTACTTGTTTTGCGGATGCTTGACGTATAGATGTTATCCCCAATTTCCACTTGAGCTCTCTAGTTGTAGCACTTTGGTGCTTTGCTTGCGAGTATTTGCTTTTGTTTTTTTTAAGCACTTTAGTACTGCGGTTTGTTTTTAAAGCTCGGTTGCGCTCCGCTTGCACTTCGGTGATAGCTCTACTTGTAAACATTCTGCACACTTAGCAACACAAAAATATAAAATCCTAAACTAAAAATTAAAATAGGAATGTAACTTTAAATTACTCAATTTCACCATTAGTCCCTGGCAACGATGCCAAAATTTGATGGGTCGTTTCACACACCAAAAATAAAAACTGAACTATACCAAATTCTTTAGAATAATGGTAAGTCCAGGTATCAATCCATAGAGACAAACGAGAAATTAAACTAATTTAATTGCTAGATTCCCAAATTAATTTTGATTAAAAAGATTGATGAATATTATGACTAAACAAGAATTAAATGAAATTGAATAATTAAATTGACAATTAAAATTAGGGTTTGAGATATTAATTTTTGAAAAAAAAATCCTAGGGCAAAGAATTCATCACTAATCGCATAAATAAGATTTAACATCGGCCATTAATTGCAATTCGGTTTGAAATACTCAATATTTCACAACTACAAGTTTCAAGAGGGTTGTTGTATTCAACGTACAGGCACGAATCATCCCGAGTAGCATGAGGAGTTTGCTCTAAACTATGATAGCAACACGACCCGTCTCTCGTAACATGACTCGTCTTGTACTTTGAACACAAACACAAAGAAAACTAATGTATGGAAAACATTAAACAATCATAGAGAGTAAAATACTTGAAGAGATGAAAAGAACAATTATTATAAACTTCTAAAACGTCCATACATTTGTTCAAACCGTTTCACAATCAAAGCTCAAGAAAAATCCCTTTACATGGCTAGGGTTTCATCAAAACCCTAGAAAAGAAGAGCCTAGCCACTCATGGAGGAGTGGAAAGAGGTGTGAGAGATGGAAGAGGAAGAAGCCCCTGTGAAAGTTCTCCTTGAAGCTTGAGGAAAAATCACATTTTCAAAACCCTAGTCTCCCTTTCCTTAGAATAATTTTCGAACTCTCTTTCAGTCTCCTCTTTTTCCTTTTATTCCGAGCAAAAAAGCCTTAAAATTTCATGCACGCAACCTTAGGTGGGCTGCTCGAGTGCCCATGTAGGCCGCTCGAGCGGTGGTGGGTTATACGTGCAGTGAAGCTTGGCCGCATGTACAGTGAGGTGGCTGGCTCGGATTTTTCACTTCTCGCCCGGAAAATCTGCTTTCGCGCCCTTTTTGATTGAATTTGTGTATTTCTTACCAAATCTTTACAAGTGCACAAAATACATCATCTCCACTAAATAAACAAAATTGAAAGACTATAAATGTAACTTAAGCGACCTCAATGTGGTACCTTTCAGCCCACATTAGTGATGGTTCTCCTATCGTCATGTTTATGGATAATAGCCTTGTATATCGTCTTTTACAACGTAAGCGCCACGGGGTCTTTTTACAACGTGAGCATCAACCTTTTTCTCATCTCTATTCCGCCACTATTGTTACTGATGTTTTTGTAAGAGATATTGTTCGCTCGCATGGCATGCCTCGTATAATTGTTAGTGATAGAGACCCCATATTTCTTAGTAATTTTTTGGAAGCCTTATTTACTATGCAGTGTATGCAATTATGTCAGAGTTTGGCTTATCACCTTCAATCTGATGGTCAATTCGAAAGTTACTAACTGCACTTTAGAGTGTTATCTTTAATGTTTTGCGGGTCAGAAACCTCACAATTGGTCTCACTGCCTTTGGCTGCATGGTGGTACAATTAGGGCTGCAAACGAGCCGAGTCGAGCCGAGCTTAGCTTTGGTGTGTTTGGGCTTGTTTATTAAGATTTTAACGAGCTCGAGCTGAATAAAAATTTAACGAACTGAGCTCGAGCCGAGTTAGTTTAGGCTCAACTCGAGCTCGAGCCTATTCACGAACCTTAACGAGCCAAAAAATTTATAAATTCATACTTGTATGTGAGACTAAAGTTACAATTAAAACTTTGATTATACAATTATATATATAATTTATATAAGCATACTAAAAAAAAGTCCATATTTTACTAAAATAATAATATCTACTATCACTATTATATAAATATACTATCTATAGTTAAGTATTATTTACATTTATATTTTTTAAATATATAAATAGCATATTTCTCTTATTTTTTATACATAATTTTATATTATTTAATATATAAATAATAAATATTGAACGAGCCAGCTAACGAGCCGAGCTTACGAGCCGAGTTTTAGAATGTTTGGGCTTATTTATTAAAAATTTAACGAGCTCGAGCTCGAACGGCAAAAAAAATTAACGAACCAAGTTCGAACGAGCTCTTACCGAGCCGAGCTCGAGCTTGTTCATGAACAGCTCTGTTCATTTGTAGCCCTAGGTACAATACCACTTATCATTCTGCTATTCAAATGACTCTGTTTGAGGCTGTCTATAGCTACCCTCCACCTTCAATTTCGGTTTATCTTCCTCTTACAACTGTTGTTCATACAGTTGACATTGCTTTACGGGATCGCGATCATACTTTGCAACTTTTAAAGGATTATCTGCAATTTGCTCAAGCTTGTATGAAATTCTATGCAAATGCCAATCAAACTGAACATCGTTTTGTTGTGAATGATTGGGTTTTTTTATGACTGCAACCTTATCGCCAATCTACAGCTGTTTCACAGCATTACTCCAAGCTTTCTCCTCGTTTTTATGGACCTTTTCGTATTATTTCGCAGGTTTGTTCTGTTGTTTACAAGTTGGACCTTCCTGAATGGTGTCATATTCATTCCGTTTTTCATGTCTCTGCCTTGAAATTAAAGTTGGAAGCAAATGTTACTTCCAACCCCTACTTACCTTCTCTTGCTGATGTTTCTGAATGGGTGCTTGAGAAAATTTTAGATCGCAACATCTTCAAGCAGAACAATCAAGTTGTCACATGTTGGCTCATTTAGTGGAAGGGTCATTCTGTTAATGAAGCTACTTGGGAAGACTATGCTATTTTTTGTGCTTGTTATTCTAATTTTCCAGCTTGAGAACAAGCTGTGATTCTAGAGTGGTCGAATGTTAGGAAACCAATTATATTAGGAAGTCTATTTCTTTTCAATTACTATCTAAATCAATTTAGGAAGTCTATGTTATTTTTCTTATATAAATATGCTTATTGTAATGGATTTGAGAAGGAGATTTAATAATATTAAGAGTTTAGGTGGCTAATCCCTAATTCAAAGGATTGTTGGTGGCTGATCCCTAATCAAAGGATCAAATTCAGGGTCTAGGGCCTTATCATTCTTCGATGCTTCCTTTTCTTCCACTGATCATAGAGACGGTCTCCACCGCTACCCATTTCCATCATCGACGCCGCCATTTCCAACTCCAACCCATTTTCGTCACCATCTCTCGAAACCCTAGAAATTCATCACCGGTGGTGTGGGTTCACAACGACTCCATCCAGTCAAACCTGATCCTTTACGATGCTAAGTGCCGACAGCTGAGATATTTATTGAATCGTCTATTCGCGACCTTCGCGAACTACTCGCCTCCCTTTGCAAACTCCAACACGAAGTAGATCTTCATTTTTGTAGCCAAGACCTTGGAGAGACGAACGATATGAGAATGGCATAATCGGCACATGATAGAGATCTCGCGATTAACGTGGACCGTGAGGCCTCCTTGTAGTATTTTTTGCTTGAATCCATTTTTTTTTTTTTTTGGTTCTTTGAGTTTGAAATAGATAGATCTGTAAAAGATTCTCTTGATATTTGGCCAGCTGAAGAGAGAGAGAGAGATGGGGGCCTCGCGACAGTAGTGAAGGGAAACGGGAAGGGACTGAGGAGTGGTGGAGTGAGGAGGGTTTTGCTTCAGTTTTCTTTATGTGTATATGTGTGTGTGGTGATCTGTGTTTGAACAAATCTATTGATGTTGGTATTTGATTTTTTTTTTAATTTTTTTCGATTATTTGGGTATCATTAAGACCTATAAGAAGGAAATGATTTAATCTGCATGGTGCTTCAAAAGGAATCTTTTTTTCTTTTCTTTTTTGATCTTTGTTTTGAATGAATTTTTTAGGGTAAATTACAATTACACTCCCTGAAATTTGATTAAAATACAAATTGACCCCTATAGTTTTGAAAATTACATTCCATCCCCTGAGGTTTCTAATTTCATAACAAATCGTCCCTTTTATTAATAAATCATCAAATCAATTAACAGTTTTTAATAATGTTAGAAATATGTTTCAATTAACAATTTAAGTAATTTTATTATTGTATAGGGAGCAATTATGAATTTTATTTTTTTAGTTAATTCTGTTAAATAAATTTTTTTAGCAAGGCAGTGTTTGTAATTTTCCAAACCACATGTACTTTAAGCAAACCTCAGAGGGTGTATTTGTAATTTACCCAATTTTTTAATCCAGAGGTGCAACTATTAAGTTCATTGATCATTAACTTGTCATCATATGTAGAACTTTTTCTTGACTCTTGCATAATAGAAATGACATATTTAATACTACATCTTTTTTGTTTTTTTATTCACACAGATAGAGCGAGAAAGATATGTTGTAATTGTTGTTGTTGTTGATGATGATGATGATTGCAATAGATACAAAAATTATGACACTGATTTTCAAGAGATAAGAACAAAAAGAAACCTATAGGATTTGAACAGATAAAGTGAAACCCACAGAATTTGAACAAATAGGGAAAAAATTTAATAAATAGGAAAAAAAATTGACAGATAGATATAAATTTGAATAGATAGCTAAAAAAATTTGAATAGATAAGAAAAGAATTACATAGTTGTAAAAATTTATGCAGATAGAATTTGGATAGAAAATTTGTACAGATAAACATATTGAATAGATAAAAAAAATTGGACAGATAGAAAATTTATATAGAAAAAATTTGGATAGAAAGACAAAAAAAAATTGAATAGATAGAAAACAATTTGAATAGATAGATGAAAATTTTGATCAGATAGAAAATAATTTGAACAAATAGTCAAAAAGAGTTAATACATAAAAAAAGTCAACAGATAAATTAAGGAATAAAATTAGAAACAAAATGTTCTTCAAAACAAGTAAAAGGATTTCTCACCAAATTATTTCACAAATTGTGGACCTCTCCTCAATAAAATAAAGAAAATACACTGTATTTAATATCTTAGACACTCTTTAAATTGGATTTATCACCAATTTTTTCAAAAAAAATTTACTTCATGATTTGCTGTGTTATGGACATATAGGTCACCACCAACATGATCCAGCCCAATTTTAAAAAATAATTAATTTCACCTTTAATTTAAATTATTGTTATTATTATTTCTTATTACATTTTAAATTATCAATTTCATTTATGTATTTTTTAAATTTGTTTTATTTATTTTAGTTATATGATTCAATTTGAGACATTCCGGCCAATCAATAATGACGAAAATCTAACTTAATGAGTAAAAATATAAACTGTGTTTGGAAGAGTTTTGGAACTTTAGTTCCACCCTTTGGTTTGCTTATGATGTTTGTTTACAGTTTTTAAAAATTAATTCTACACACATTTTTGAAAATTTTGTCCAAGGCAGGAAAAGTTGGGCTAACCGGTCGTCCTTCTGGACTGGCCGGTTGTTCTCCCGGACATATGGCCGGTTGACTAGAACAGTGCATTTTTTTTTAACAATTGGCACCTATTATTTTTCATATTTTAAATAAAAAAAATTCGGAATTTTTAAATTTTTTTTATGACTTTTGAATAGAATTTTGAATTGTGTGTTTGGTTATGAGTTATAAATTTTTGTATCAAATATCATATGTCACATCAAAAATTTCTCACTCAATTCAAAACTCTTTTCAAAACTCATTCACCAAACAAATTTTTCACACTCAAATAATAATTTCAAAGTTCATAAATTCAAAATACAACTCCTATTTTCAAATTATATTTAAAAAACTCTACCAAACTCTACCATAATTTTTCAAAAGGAATAACCTAAACAACAACATTAACATCAGAGAAAAATATCTAGAATTTGATAAAACCATCAAAGATCTAACCACCTGGGACAAATTTTGTATAATTTCTTAGTTCAAATACTTTCTGTGACTTAAATCATACAATCAAACACTTAGATACCCTACAACTAAGGGCATAGTTACAATCAAAGGTGGTAAACAGGCAACTTTGAACAAGTCGAAATGGGTTTTGCATTTAATAAAACAATTACATCTAAACCTACTAATTCAATAAACAAGTTTTAACAAATCGAGTTAAATTGACAAATTAAAGAAATGAATCAACTTGTTCACTTTTTTTTTTTCATCTTTTCTTTTTCTATTTAGGAGATGGGGAGGAGAGGTAGCAGTAGTAGTGGTAGAGTGGCATCGGTGAAGTGATGGTAGAGGCAGAGGTGGTGGTGGAATGGTAGCAATGGTGGTGGTAGTGTTAAACTATCAGAAAGTGGTGTTGGCCATATGCAAAAATACAGTCAGAGTATTGAAATAATTCATAATAAATGCAATTAGATGAATTGAAAGAACCAACCATTTTTTTTTTCTAATTTCTTCAATTTTAATGCTAATCATAAATACTTCTAATATATTTTTTAATCACCGTTTTAACCTTAACTTTTTGTAATAAAAAAAAATAATCCTTTCTATTGAGAATATGAGCTGACCCTTTAATTTCTATTACTTCATGAATTTATTTTTTGTTTAACCTCAACAAACTTAATGGTTAAAATTTCTTCTTCTTTTTTAAACAAAGATTTTAAAAAATAAAATTCCAGATAAAAAATAATTTTGCTATGAAAAGTAAGTTAACATAATTACTAATCAAATTTTTTAAAAAAAAACTTTTACTCTTTTCAATCCAAAATTAATAAACATATAAAACTCTTTCGAGGTTAAATGAAGAGTTAGGTTTGATATGAAAAAAAATTATCAAATATAAATGGAGTTTGTTTTAATTAGATTAAAAAAAAAGACAAGTTAAGTTATTTTTGTCAATTACAATGTTGGCCCTGCTTGAAAAGATGATTTTGGACTAAAATAGTCAATAAAAACAAAATAGGTTAAAATAATCAATAAAATAAAATGTCACATTCAAACTATAATCATTTCACTTTTTCTCTCACAACCATCAAAGCAACTACAAAAAAAACTAACCAACTTCTGAAACACAATTTTTTTAGTCAGGCTAAAATAGCTAAAAAAACTAAAAAGTTAATTTTCCAAACGAGCCCATTATTGACTTGTTCTAAATTACATACTTTTATTATTGGGTAAATTACAAATACACCCCATGAGGTGTGCTTAAAGTACAGATTACCCTCTGTGGTTTGAAAAATTACAAATACCCCTTGTTAGAATTTTTTAATTTAACATAATTAACTAAAAAAATGAAATTCATAATATACAATAATAAAATTACCTAAATTATTAATTGAAACATATTTCAATATCATTAAAAATTGTTAATTAACTTGAGGATTCATTAATAAAAATGACGATTTATTATGAAATTAGAAACCTCAAGGAGTGGAATGTAATTTCCAAAACTACATGGAGCGATTTGTATTTTAATTAAACCTCAACGGGTGTATGTGTAATTTATCCTTTATTATTTTGAATGTTATTTCAAAAACTTGGTTCACTATAGGAAATTACACTTTTGGCGACGAACTTTGGCGATTAAAAGAAATTTAGTCGCCAAAAGTTGTGTAATCAGCGACAAAAAATTACATTGGTTGGCGTTGTTTACGGTTTTAACTACTAATTTTTTTTAGTAGCCAAAAAATTATTATTGGCGACTATGAATAAATTTAGAAGCTAAATATGCCACAATAGGCAACTACAAAAATATTGGTCGGCTGTAATTTAGGTTTTACACTACTAAAATTTATTTTAGTCGTGGCATACTAATTTTTGTAGACTACAATAAATTTACTAGCCAAATAACTAGCTTAGTGTTTGTTATTAATATTTTGCTACAACAATTTTAGTTGGCAAATATTTATTTTTGGTGACCAAAAAACTTTTAGTCGTATAGTAATTTTTGTGTACTAAAAAAATTTAGTCGGTAAAAATTGAATTTCCATGACCAAAAAACTTTTAGTTCAGACCTCTTTATTAAACAATAATATTTATTATTTTTATTATATATTAATAATAATTTATTGCACCGAAAAATGTTTAAGACCTCCAATAAAATTCGTACAATTTCACCTATAATGATATAAAACAATAAATGCCAACTTTTAATTTATTTTAGTCGTGGTATACTAATTTTTGCAGATTACAATAAATTTAATAGCCAAATAACTTGCTTAATGTTTGTTATTAATATTTCGCGACAACAATTTTGGTTAGCAAATATTTATTTTTGGTGACCAAAAAACTTTTAGTCGTATAGTAATTTTTGTGTACTAAAAAAATTTAGTTGGTAAAAATTGACTTTTCGTGACAAAAAAAACTTTTAGTCGAGACTTCTTTATTAAACAATAATATTTATTATTTTTATTATATATTAATAATAATTTATTGCACCAAAAAATGTTTAAGACCTCTAATAAAATTCTTATAATTTCACCTACAATGATATAAAATAATAAATGTCAACTTTTAATTTATTACATATTCAAGAAAAATGTTTTGTGGCCCTAAAAACTGTGGCCCTAATGGCCCTAATTTCCTTTTTGGATAAGTTTGTTTTTTTTTTTTCTTTTTTTTTTTTACCTGATATGGAAATTAGGGCCATTAGGACCACAGTTTTTTGAGCTACCAACCAAAGCCCCATATTCAATTATGTAAAACTCTACTTCATTTTCATATTTTTTAAATATTTCACATGTGAGTGTCTTACAGTAGTCTCTTGTACCTCAACAAGGCTCTTGGGTCATTAGCTGTCATTAGCTGGTATTTATCTTTTATTTTTTTTTAATCATTAACATTAGTCAAAAAAAATTAATAATCAAATCAACCACAAATATATCTCCAATCATATAAATCACCAGCCATCATTGGGACCCACAACCGACCTTTTCCTGTAGCAGTACTCTTTTCAACACGTGGCGCATATACATACGAACAACCCGTCCTCATTTTTCACGTGCACATAACTGTCCTGTTTTAATCACGTTTTTTTTTCCGTGTCTCTCTGCGTCCCAAACGTGGCCCCTTGTATGCATCAATTTTTCTTCAGTCACCACTCCACTCAACTCAAACACACCCCACCTATATATACATATTAACATTGTTTTTGGTCCTACATGTAACTTACTTATACCAAAATTTTCACTTTTTTTTTTTTTTTTTTTTTTTGTAAACAATGAACATTGAAGAAGACACTTTATTTTCTCCATCTTCATCATCTGATATTGTTGCGAACAACCCTAGTACCCCATCATCATCATCAACAAACGTGCCACCAATTTCGCACAAGCGAAAGGCTGGAAGGAAGAAGTTTAGGGAGACACGTCACCCGATTTATAGCGGAGTTCGTAGGAAGAATGGCAAAAAATGGGTGTGTGAAATACGCGAACCTATCAAGAAGTCAAGGATATGGCTAGGGACTTTTCCTAGCCCAGAAATGGCCGCTAGGGCGCATGATGTGGCAGTTCTAGCGCTACGAGGCGAAATGACTAAGCTCAACTTTTCAGACTCTGCTAGAGTCCTTCCCCGAGCCAAGTCGTCCTCGGCTAGGGACATACAAATGGCAATCCTTGAAGCTACTAGGGCCTTTCAATCATCTTCTACGTCCTCTCCATTTAATTCTTTGAGGAATACAAACCTAAGACCTTCCTCGATTAGTTTGTCATCGAAGGAGATCATTGGTTCAACTAAGTTAGCAACGTGTGCTATCACAGGCTCTGACAAGGTTTTGGATTCTTCGAGAGAGTTGTTCGTAGACGAGGAAGCATTGTTCAATATGCCAGGTTTGCTTGATAGCATGGCAGAGGGTTTGATGCTTACACCACCGGCTCTAAAAAGGGGGTTCAATTGGGACGACACGGAGTGTGACATGGACATGACTTTATGGAGAGACTAACTTGGTTAATTTTGTTAGGGTGAACATGTTGGAAAACAAAAAATATTTGAAGACATTGTAAACAGTAAGGATTGAAATAGATCTGTGAGTTGGGCATAATGTACATATATTTGCATTGTCAAAAATATTGCACAATATTATATCTTTTTTGTTTTTTGTTTTTTGTTTTTGTTGGTTTTTCTTTTCTTTTTATTGAGTTTGATTAGAACTCTACATTTTATTACACAAATATGAATCCAACTAAGAACATTATAATAATTTGTTGATGTAAATCTTAACTCATATATTGTTGTATTGACTACAACCATACTATATTCTTTGCTTTTTTCAATATAATAATGAAAATGGTGTAAATCATAAATCTAGATAATCTTATTGATATACATAAATTTATGTATTGTATTTGTGGACAATAGAATTTTTTAGATTGTTTAATCACATCCAATCAATTAAGAAAAAATAAATTATTTTGATTGATCAAATTTAAGATGATCAAAATTTATAATAATGCGAGTCACATCAAAATTTCAAAACTTAATCTATGTCAAAATGTCAGTCACGCTAAAGTAGAATGTTTGATCCATTTTGACAACCTGAATGAATTAATAGGATCAACTGAAGAATGTTGTGTCAACATTTCCCAGTAAGAAGTTAAAAATGGAAGGAGTCAAATTCAAATTTAAAGAGTTACCATTACAATTAGGAATAAATTTTATCTCATTCTAAAAATGAAATGAAATCAATTAAAATGTAAATTTAGAGGATTTCCAAATTAAATTCCCTCAGCTTGAGTTTATAAATAGGATCTCACATTCATGAAAGTAAGGACCTTTAGCCAAGAATTTTCAAGCATCCTTGACGGCTCTATCCAAAATGTATTCTAAGACTCTCTTTAAAACTCTTGTGGAATATTAACAAACACTTAAATAATGTGTCAATTCTTCTGTTTGGTTTCAAGCCAAGCACTGTGTGTAAAGAATCGTAGACTTTAAATCTCTTTTTTTTAGATTAGTTTGACGTTCATTCGAGATTAAACTTTTCAAAACATTAATCAAGTTATTTGAAATTCTGCGACCTTCTTACTTTAAATATTTTAAAGAATTTTAGTAGGTTCAAATTCAATAACAAACTATTTTATTGTTGTTAGCTTCGGGGGCGGAGTTAGGATTCCTCCCGTAGGGAACCAAATTGTCAGGAAAAAAGGCATAAGGTAGATTTCACCAGTTCATTAATACATCAAGTTGAGTTTTATTTGATTAAATCATATTAAAGATTACGTAGTAGAGGTTATTTGGACTAATAAAAAATTGTATTAGTTTCAATTTAAACATTATTTGTACAATTTTTATTGTTGAATGGATCAAAATGTATAAATTTATAAATATAAGTAAAGTGGTATTTGTTAGTAATTGAAAAGACCTTAATGTAATTAATTTACTCTCTAATTTCTATTCCACTTTTTAAACTGATTTTTATAACTTTAGTTTAAATATATATATATTTATTTATTTAAGAGGAAAGGTAACAAAGTCAACAAAAAAACAGAGCATAGAAACAAAAGATGAGTAAAACAGAACATTAGGCCTTAGCACTTGATGCCTCAACAATATTTGCAGTCAACAGGTTTGCAATTTCTCTTGGCGGGTCCTCAAGCACTACCAGGTCTTCAAGATGATTAACTCCAATATTCGCTAACCCATCTGCTCTTTGGCTAGCCTCTCTCAGGATATGCTTGACAGAGCGGCTGCATCTGTCCATAAAAAACTTGATATCTTCAAGAAGAGCTCTATAAGGGAACTAGTTTGGTGTTTCCCCATTGATGAGAATGACCATCTGTTTTGAATTAGACTTTATGAGTTTGTTTATTTTGAGGGATTATTTTATAGGATTGGACTATTAGTCCATCTAGACTAATAGTCTATTATTTGGTTCAATTTTTTTGTTCCGAATTAATAATCCCTCATATGAGGGATTATTGTATCCTAGGGGAAGGGGTGAGATTATTTCCATGGGATTAGTATCCCATGGGACTAATGTGTGAAATGTCCATTTTACCCTCATGCTATTACTTAATAAATAATTGGAAAAAGGCATAATAGTCTTTTGAATATTTATAAATTATTTTTTTAGTGTTGTTACAAAATTAAATTTGTATATTAAATAATTTTTTTTTTAGTGTTGTTAATTTAAAATTATGTATTAAATAAAAAATGTAAATTATAAATTAAATTTAATTAAAAATAATAAATTAAAAATTATGGCCTTATAAATTAAATTTTTTTAGTGTTGTTAAAAAATTAAATTTATATATTAAATAAAATTATTTTTTTAGTGTTGTTAATTTAAAATTATATATTAAATAAAAAATATAAATTATAAATTTAATTCAATTGAAAATGATAAATTAAAAATTATGGCCTTATAAATTAAAAAATTTTAGTGTTGTTAAATTATAAATTATAAATTATAGAGTACAAATTTAAAATTATATATTAAATAAAAATTATAAATTACAAGGGTAAAATAGTCTTTTGAATATTTATTCTTATTCAATCCGTCCAACCAAATATTAGATTCACTAAAAATAGTCCAATCTAGACATCTAATCCCATAACTAAAACAAACATATGATACAAATCCAGTCCAACCAAATAGTCCAAGAATAATGTATCCCAAGACTAACAGTCCAATAAATTACAATCCCTTTTTATCTAATCCGTTCAAACAAATACACCCTATATGAATGTCCCTCATGCCTTTCTCCAAAATGATGGTCAGCCCTCTATAAATGCCCCCACAATTCAGCTTCAACACTTGTTGCATTCTTCAATTTCCCATGATAGCCTAGCAGCCACGTGCCTCGTTCATCTCTAAAAATCCCTTCATGTCTCGCAGGTCATGTGTCACGACCCCATTCCGCCCCTAGTAGAATGGTGCCATGATGGCCAGTAATCTGAGATTACCAAAGGCCACTTGCAAGAATCCACACGCAAATCAGAGTATACATATGGGGCTTACAAATGCGGAAGCAGGAAATCAAGGCTAAGTAATCCATAAGAGCAGTGCATAAGTTGAATGAAATGTCATACATCATTACATAGCTTTAATACAACAAATGGAGTACAAAAATACATCTTGACCAAAAGGCTTCTCAGCCATCAAATACAAAATACAATGGAAATAACTAAGAAGCATAATCTTCAAGATGTTGCAAAACACAATCCAAAACACGTCGGCAAACACATCGGCAAAAGACATCTAGGCGTCGCCGCCGTCTTGCTCATCACCTACATATATATAGAGGGGGTGAGCTTGGATACTCAGTGAATGGTATAAATAATAAAGGGGTTTACATGAATGATATCCGAGGTCTTTTAACAAAACAACACAAGGAATAAATCAAATTCATCTATCAAATCTTTCAAGCCTCAAGGGATGCTTACTAACATCAATATAATACAAGAGATGACATTCCGGACAAACAAACCCACGCGGTAAAACCGTCAGTGGCAAGGCAAGACAAGACAAGCGAGATCTCGAGACAAAGGTGTCGTTGCATTATAGTCCCCGGACACTAAGGACTTGTGCTACAAATGCTTATAGTCCCCTAGCACTTACGGACTTCCAAACTTTGTGCTACAAATGCTTATAGTCCCCTAGCACTTACGGACTTCCAAACTTTGTGCTACAAATGCTTATAGTCCCCTAGCACTTACGGACTTCCAAACTTTGTCATCAAAGCAAGATACAATATTTGATATGCAAAATAGGGATGATCATTCATGCTTGTAAGTAATATCCGAACAAAGTAAAACAAGGTTTTATCAAAGCTTTATAACATATCTTTATTAAAATACCACTCACATAGTTCTTCAAACGTCGGGGTCGAGGCAAGCCCAAGTCCTACAAACACATGGCAAAAGTCTGTTGAATGCACTTTCAAACAAGCTTCACATGCATACAAAATGACCTCGGCGTTCTCCAAAAACTTAAGTCAAACCAAAACAAACACTGTTTCTCATCTCGGGGAAACATGCTGGGCACTAACCAGGTCTCGGCCGAGGTCCCACACCTTCTTGCCGAGGTGTGGTCCCGAGGGCCACATCCAAGAAAATGAAGTCGGGAAAAATCTGGGTTTTCCCTCTGCTCAAGAACATAAGAAACATGAACATGAAGATCATGAAGGAAATGAATGCAAAGATCATAACTCATCATTGTAAAACCTGAGATTTCATGCTATGAGTTTGAAAACATGGACCCGGGTACCCATAATAGAAGATCTTACGAAAACAAACACAAAAGCATGTAACTTGTTGCAAAACTTTCGGATCAAACGAGGCTTTCCTTCAAGAACACTTGAATTTCATACTTTCTTTTAAAACCAACTTTGAATCAATGCATGGCATGCAAAACAGATTCGACCGCGTAATGCAGTTAGATGATCAAGAAGAATAACAAGAGTAAATCAAGATTCTAACCTCAAATCAAGGATCTAACGGTTTGAACTCTAAGAATCAAGCTTGCTAAACCACTTCTCACTCTAGAACTCCTCCTTCTTCTCCTAGAGCCTCTCTCTCTAAAAACAAAGGCTTTGAGACAAAATGATTTGTTTCTAAATCTGTCAGCTGACTTAACCTTCAACTCGGACACGTGGCAATGGTTGGTTGGCTCAACTCAAAAAGGTGACTGATTGAAAAGACAAGACTATGACATGGCGTGCTCAACAAGCTGGGCGGCAAAGGACTCCGGCGAGTAATGACATCGGCTAACAACAAGACTTCGGCAAGCAAGGGAACAATGACCTCGGCCAGAAAGTACAACACTTGGCCCAGCTGTGCCACACCTCGGCCTAGGTGTGCCACACCTCGGTCTAGGTCGTACCAGTCTAGGGCAAGATCACTTGGGTTCAAGGGTAACATCTCGGCCTAGATAATACACATCTCGGCCTTGGCGATGAACACCTCGGCCAAGATAATGACATCTCGGCCAATATGCCAGGATGAAGGTGGAGGTCAATCAAAGGGGTTCTAAGGCAGTTCTAGGCTTAAGGTGACCTCAGCTTGGTTGGCCTAGGCTGACTACTCACACTGAACAAGAAGCAAAGCATGCAAATAGCACTTAAGCAAAACAAGGACAAGGTCTGAAATGCAAACATAACAAGACAAAGCATATAAATGCATATGAGTATGGCTAAGACAATGTGAGGGTTATTACATCATGGGTTTCCCTTTGAGCATCTATTAGTATTTAACTTAATGTTACCTGCACAAGGAAGGCACCAATTAGTGGATTTAATAATTCTATCACTAGTGAATCGATCCCTCTGGAAAGCTTCATAGATTTCAGGCAACCTGAAAATGAATTAATCTAATAGAATTATGGGCAGTGCAATCTTCATTTCGAAACACTATGCTATTTCTGTCTTTCCATATTCTCCAAAGTGTAACAATGAAAATGAGTCGCCAAGGTATATTTTTGAATTTCAATGCATTTGCTCTTCATATTTGCTTGCAGCCATTGCCCAAGAGGGGTGTGTAAGCTAGACTCAAGCCATTTTTTGCCTTTCAAATCCTTCCATACTTCTCCTGCTCTGGGATATTCACATAAAATGTAGGTGATATCTTCATTGTACATACTGCATCTGGGACAAGCATTATCCAAAGTTAACCCTTTAATTTCTCTATGTTGATAGTGAAAAGTTTGCCTTATAGAAATTATTGTACAAGTTGTATAAATAAAATAAAATAAACATATTCATAATTAATTAAATTTATATTACAAAATAAGAAACCATAAATCCAACTCATGCTAGAGATTACATTTGATGAACAGAAATATTTAATTAAATACTGAAATAAAATAGAAAATGAAGCAAACCGAAGCATATGTGATACCACAGTCTCTTTAAAACAGATTCGCCGCCTTACCGTGGGTGTTGGAGGTATATCGGCATTTGTCTCTCAGGATACGACGGTATAGACCCGCTCACGTAGAAGCACCTTCTGTTTAGCTTTGGCGAATGGATAGTGGCAACACTCTCTCACCCAAAAAGAAGAGTATAGGAGCAGACTTACTGTATAGTATGGAAGCTAAAAAATTCTGTGTTGAAAGCAAGGAAGATGGCCTCCTTTTATACATAATAGGGGAGAGAGGAGGAGCCTCCCAACCATGAAGGTTCGCCAACCTTTTATACACAATTCCCAATACCTCATTTATGAGGCCAATTTTATGAGACAATTTCTCATTCAATTCTTAATTTTTTTGTCATTCTTTTTATGATGTAAAGATCTTGTTATAAAGAATCTAAACTCATTTGATCCCACCTCAACCGGTGGTTAGGACCTGCTTTGATTTCATATTAAAGTCACAATAAAACCATTTTTTTCCAAAAATTCCCCATATGAATAAAAAATGACCGAACAAAGAAAATGGACAACATTTATAATAAAGACTCATAGAGAGAGCACACAGACTAACCCTACATCAGAAAATGTAGCTATTGGCCTTGAACCTTTCGTAGTGAAAGCCTATCGGATTTACTGACTAACCAGTGAACGTGAAGTCTTTAACTGTTCTGTTATTTGTGTAAACTGAGACAATGTACCTCACACAAGAGTTAGTCTAACCATTGTTCTTGTTCTTACTGGTGTGTTCAGTATAGCCCTAGAACACTAGCCTGGTTTAATGAGTGTTTTTAAAGAATTTGGCCTTAATAATTCTTAAAGAAGCGGCCCCACTTTGCACTCACATAGGTGACCTATATAAGGTATCTCATTATACCACGATTGATTATTCATATCACTTAGGTCATTAAAAACATTAGCTTAACCTTCCACCCCCACAGGGTACCACTGTACAAAGGAATGGGCAAGAAGATTTACCTTTTTAGTGAATCATCCGTTACACAAAGTTAGGTTGTCTCTTTGAACCTAGATCTTGGGATCTCCAATCAACTAGGTGTTGTTTTTCGTTTCGGTAACATTACTAAAGGCCTTAACTCCATTCCTATTGACGACGTTTCTACTAACTCTCGAGTTAACCCTTTGGTTAGTGGATCCGCAATGTTGTCCTTAAACTTTACATAGTCTAGAGCGACAACTCCATTAGAGAGTAGTTGTCCTATGGAATTATGTTTGTACGAGGAGCAAATATCCGTCGTTGTCCGTACTCCTCATGTCCAAGCGTTGCTTTTTTCCGAAAGACTTGACAACATAAAACGGTGAGCTACCAGGTGGTGTGCTACCAGAAAAATCCTTCGACGGTCAAGTTAGCATACTAAGAGAGAAGAAGAAAAGAAGGCCAAAAAGGTAGGTAGCTCTGATAACCAAATGTTCTAGACGTATACATGGAGGCTCAGCACCGTTTATATAGTTTCTGTGCGCTCCCCTCTGTCTATCTTCCTTCTGACACGTGGATATGTTCCCTTCTCGTATTCCTCCATGTGTAGATGCAAATACCGCCAAACACCAAATGACAAAACCGCCAAACGGTATTGACGCATGCGGACAGTGGAATCTTCTTCCTGCAGTCTTGTCACACCGCGTGGCACGTCCCACTGAGCTATGCTTAGCACAGTGTCACGCCTTCATTCTAGGACCGTGTTGCTTGTTCGGTCTCGTCGGTAATTTCTGATCGTAGGCTCAATCGAGTCCACAATCGCAATTGAGCTTCTTATCGATCGAGTCCAGTCTTCTGAGGACAAATCTTGTCCAACTTAGCAGATCACACAACCCTACCGGACTAGCAGTTCAAAGTTGTCCCAACTTGACCAGATTGAATCTTCTATCTGGTACGCACCCAATGCCCGACCAAGTAAAGACCCTGGACTCCGGCCTAAACTAGCTCGGCCCATTATTAAGTCATAAATCGCCCTCTCAATTGTTCCTTAATTCCCTCTGCACTAGCGTGACCAGGATTATATTCATTAGCCGAGCTCATTTCCTTGCTTGGTGACTGTTTGCCCTGTTCAGTGTTCAATCACCTATTTTCCCAAATCGATCTGTTATCCCGACTGAGCTAACCATTGTGCTCAACCCCACAACTTGCCCAGCCGGCGCTTGGTCTCTCTAATCTATCTTTTCAATACCAACACCAGTCTCGTCACATATGTGTTGCTCGTCCATTGGTTCTGTACAACCATCCCATAATGTCTTCTCAGATTTAAATTTTGGTACCCTTCCTCTTTCATATATATTGTCATGTCTTTTCAGACCCCTGCATCCATTGTTCATCATCTCTTCTGGTGACGACTTAGAGCGACGACATACCAAACCTTAGTTTTTTGCCTTTCTTGCCCTAATCGAAGCGCCTTCTTGGTGGATTTGGCTCTATCACTGCCATCGGGGATCACCCATCGATTGAAGCTCCGACGCAAGCCCCAATCCATAAGTTTTCGATTTACCCACTGTTCTTTGCCTATTCTTCATGTTTTTCTTGTATTTTCGAACTCTAACTCTCATATTTATTCATTAAGAAAGATTAAAACACCAAAACACTACCAAAAATCGAATAAGGTTAGGGTTTTGCACCACTTTTGATGTCAAAAAGCTCTTGTTCCCCTAGTTTCCCACTGTCCATCATCTCTTGAGATGAACAAGTGTGGACCTGGGTTTGGCCAGGCTTAAAGTGCCTTCTTGATCTGAGAACACAAGTCGACCGGGCAAATTCGTTGTTCATGGAGTTCGGGCATAAAACCGGGCTACCCAATATATGAGGTCGGGCGATCAGGTAAACATCTGGCCTGCTCACGTAACCGAGCTAGGATCTAACAAATCGAACAAACTGAGTTGTAAAAACGCGCACTTGGTTTTTAACTGCAGAATCCTATGGGACCAGGCACACCCATACCAAGGCTCTCAAAGACTGAGAAGCCACCGTGCACAACCTTGCCAACCTAATTCTGCTGAGCTAAACAAACTGGCCTTCAATGGGGCGCTATCGCTTTCTTGTAAACACGCTGGGAGTATTGGCCACGTTTCGAGAGGAGTATGGCGTCCCAACTGATATGCACCTAGAGCTTGGCGAAGAGGACATAAACCCGTGGGGCAGGTTAGAATCTTACCTCTTCACCATACTGAGCATTGTCGAGAGGGGACTGCGTTTTTCGGTGTAGCCCTTGATCTGCGAATTCCTGAGACGCACCGAGCTAACTCCGATGCAAGTATCCACTAACACTTATAGAATTATAAATGAGGTGGCCGAGCTAAACCACCGGTTTGGTCTGAACTTGGGCCTGGCCGACATCTTGCACCAATACATGCTCGGTCACACGGCAAACGGGTATAATTATTACCTGAAAATAAGGTTAGGCTGAGAACGTCTAGTGACTGGTACATCGAACAAAGATATGTATGATGACGACTTCTTCTAAGTGTCCGACAATTATGAGACCGCCAATGTGCTTGGTTGGTACATCAACAAGGACTTCGGTTCTTCTTGTAAGTCGAGCTCTCTGACTTGTTAACTTTGTCAATATTCGTTATACCGAGCTAATTACCTTTTTTTTGTAGCTATCGAAGAGTTACAAGCCAATTATCTATATCCGAACGAAGAGGCGATTAGGGCTGCGCTAAGATATCGGCACCGAGATTGCCACGAGCTTCTTGGCTACGTATTGAGCTACTGATATTCAGCACCCTGGAAGAGCAGGGTTATCGACTTCCTTCGGGTGCCTTCTCCTCCATCTGACCCAAATTTTCCTGACGTGCCTCTAATCCGATTGACAGAAGAACAATAAATGGAAAAGAAAAGCCGAATTAAGAACCTCATCACCGCCACTTTCATCGAGCAACCCACCTCCTACACCAATCATTGGCCAAAGCTCGGGGACCGTGATCACCTTAGCTTCCACGGCTACACGACACGCTGAGCAACGCCAAGCTGGTAAGAGGGCCCGCTTGGCTGATCTATTCGTTGAGCTAGCAGCCGAGCTCAATACTGAGCACGCAATGACCGAAGTCGAACCAGTTCCTGCTTGGTAGACGAGGTTGAAATCTCAGGAAGGCCTTATCTCGGCCAATGCTTTTGTTAAAGAGGACAAGGAACATCTCCTTGCCTTTGATCTTTCTAAGTCCCTACTTCTGTCAGAAGATATGATAGAGACCGAGCACGTTTCAGACACCTGGCTTGTATAGTCCACTATGAAATCAATGACGAGCGTAAAAGCTTCAAAATCAAAATTTTTCCAACTGTTTGCTCTGTTTGTTGCTTCCTCGATCTAACCTTTTTCTGGTTTCCTGCAGTCTATTCAGAAGGCCCACCTCGTCATGGATTGCATTGTCAGCTTGCGGCAAAAAGTGACTGAGTTAAACACTGTTGGGAATAATGTCTCAGCTGAGTTAGGCCGAACTAAGGCTTCGTTTGAAATCGTGAATGCCGATAATGCGAGGCTACTTGGTCAACTCGGTAAAGCTGGGCAGGAGAGAGATGCCATAAAGGCCGAACTAGAAGAGTTGAAGAAGGCGAGGCAAAAAGACTTGGATGAGGCTAACAATCTTAGCTTCAAGGAGGCCGAGGAGAGCTACACTAAACAGGTTGAAGCCACCAAGGACATCTTCTTCAAGTCCGGTTGGAAGCCATCCTGTGAGAAACTCGGCTAAGGATCTGAAACCGAGGTGTTCACCTCTCCTCCCCTCACTTTCCTACCGGTTTATATGGTGCCTTACATAAATGATGTCTTCAACTCTTTATAAGAGGAGGCCGAGGAAGAAGCCGGAGAAGAGGCCGAAGAAGAAGGCGGTCGAAAGGAGACCAGCCAAAAGGAGGCCGGCGACGAGGAAAGGATTGTCGTGGTCTACCTGGAAACTGCCGTAGAGGGAGCTGGAGATGACTTCGTCGACCTCTCGCCCTTAGTCTAGTTTCGAATTCATTTTTGTTTTCGTTTTGATCTTTTGTAACCAAGCTGCTTGCCCCAACTTTTGTACTTGCAATCTCAATCAATGAAATTTTTTTACAACTTTTGTTACTTGCGATTACATTGTGTTCCTTCTTTACAACCATGCAATAATCTTGGACAAAGCACCCATTCATTTAACCGGGCAAAGCATCTCGACCACAAGTCAAAAGTTGAACAAAACATCAACCCTTTTAGTCGGGCAAAACACCTCGGCTAAAACTTGGAGTTGAACAAGTCATTAACTCCTTCAATCGGGCAAAACACCTCAGCTGAAAACTGGGAGTTAAACAAGTCATCAACTCCTTAGGCCGGGCGAAACACCTCGGCTAAAAACTTGGAGTTGAACAAGTCATCAACTCCTTAGGCCGGGAAAAACACCTCGGTCGAAAACTTGGAGTTGAACAAGTCCTCAACTCCTTAGGCTGGGCAAAACACCTCGACTACAACTTGGAGTTGAACAAGTCATTTACTTCTTCAGCCGATGAAGTTGAACAAGTCATCAACTCGTTCAGCCGGGCAAAACATCTCTGCTACAAACTTGGAGTTGAACAAGTCATCAACTCCTTCAGCTGGGCAAAACATCTCTGCTACAAACTTGGAGTTGAACAAGTCATCAACTCCTTCAGCCGGTGGAGTTGAATAAGTCATCAACTCATTCAGCTAGGCAAAATACTTCGGCTAAAACTTGGAGTTGAACAGGTCATCAACTCCTTTAGCCGGCAAAACATTTTAGCTAAAAACTTGAAATTGAACAAGTCATCAAGCCCTTTAGCCTGGTAAAATACCTTAGCTAAAGATTTGGAGTTGAACAAGTCATCAACTCTTTTAGCCGGACAAAATATCTCAGTTGAACACTTGGAGTTGAACAAGTCATCAACTCCTTTAGCCGAGTAAAATATCTCAGCTAAAGATTTGGAGTTGAATAAGTCATTAACTCTTTTAGCCGGACAAAACATCTCGCCTTAACACTTAAAGTTGAACAAGTCATCAACTCCTTTAGCCGAGTAAAGTCACCTCGACTGGGAGACAGTTGCCCCTTATTCATTTCGAACCATCAATCATGACAAAATTTCCAAGTATAGTAATTTGATTCATTTCCTTTAAAGATACTTCATGAAAGAATTTCATTGAAAAATGGAGGGGTACGTCTGCCTTCTACAAAAATTACAATGGAAGTATAAACTAAAAATAATACAATTTTAAGTTGGCTATGTTCCATGGCTGAGGTATGGTTTAGCCGTCCAAATCTTCCAGATGATATGCCCCTTTGCCTGCCAAACCGGTTATCTTATAAGGCCCTTCCCAATTTACCCCCAACTTTCCTTCGCCCGGTACCAGAGTGTTGCCCATCACCTTTCGCAAAACCCAGTCTCCAACCTTGAATTGTCTGGGGTGAACTGTCTTATTATACTTCTTAGATAGTTCTTGCTGGTACGCCGCGACGTTGACCAGTGCCTTTTCTCTGCGTTTTTCAACAAGGTCTAATTCAAGGGCGATGGCTTCAGTGTTTGGATTTGTCTCAAAATTTTCACTACAAATGGTAGGCATTCCAATCTCCAATGGGAAGACCACCTCCATACCATATGTCAAAGCAAAAGGCATCTCCCCTGTCATGACCCAAACCCGCCCCTATGGGTTAAAGACATAACCGGCCAGTAATCAAGGGATTACCTACGGCTCAAACCAAACAAGACATAACTCATCAGAGTAAAGGGACCAAACAGAAGCAAATTTAAAACTTTTATCCATAGAGCTATGCTTACATGGCACACCATAACAGTCCATATATATATACCTGTTAATAACTCACATCAAAGGGATAACAACACAAGGTTCTGTACATACACAGGATCATTCAAGTCTCAGTCAGCCTAACCAAAACTTATATACAAAGGTAATCCAACATTCTCGCCAACATACCAAAATGTAACAAAATAGCAAAAGGGCGAAAACAAGTCTCGTGCGTGAGACGTATGGACTGACTCTTTAAAACCTTGACTGTTTCTCACATATTTCACCGAGGCTGGGTTTGGACGTCCCTTGGCTCACCTACATAAACATGAATGAGCGTGAGCGAAAGCCCAGTGAATAATATCAAATAAGGAAGATACGTGAACGATCTTTGAAACAGTTACACCAGACGGCCTTGGGCCCAATTCATGTTTCTATTTAATGTATCAATCGACTAAAGTTCTAGACGTATCAAACGGCCTCAGGCCCAATTAACTCATACCCGACGGCCTTTGGCCCATCCATTCGTGTCTAACGGCCTCTTGGCCCAATTGTTTGTATCCAACGGCCTTTGGCCCAATCGTTCAGATCTGACGGCCTTCGGCCTACTCATTCATACCAAACTATCATTCATGTTAGACGGCCTTTGGCCCAATCATTCATATGTCAGACTATCATTTGTGTTAGACTATCATTCATGTCAGACGGCTTTTGGTCTAATCATTCATATGTCAGGCTATCATTCATGTCAAACGGCCTTTGGCCCAATCATTCATATATCAAACTATCATTCATGTCAGACGGCCTTTGGCCCAATTATTCTTGTCAACCAGCCTTCGGCCCAGTCAATTGTATCCAACTTACAAGACTTATATAAAAGTAAGCAATTGGACAAATAACATACTCCAGATATCTTTATTAAGATATTACTCACAGTGATCTGCCGTTGGATTTGCCCTGGAACTTGACCCTACACATTCCATGAACACAATGGGTCACAAACAATTCATTTTGTTCTTAATTCATATATTCCTCTTAGGCTTCATTCTTATCCTTTTAACTCATTTACAATGCTTAATGCATGCCTAAGAGCGCTCAGAAATGAAAGAGAACGGAAAATGAAACACAGAACACTTTTACAAAATTTCTGAAACAGGGGTCCCCGCTCGAGCGTGGGTTCCGACGCTCGAGCGGACCCTCATGGTCTGTAAAAGTACTGGTTGCCTCATTTTTATGCTCAAGCGTGAATTCGGACGCTCGAGCTGAAGGTCACACTACATGGCTCCCCACTCGAGCGTGAATCTCCACGCTCGAGCGGACATCTATGTCTGCAAAAAGTTCTAGGAGCTTGCATTTTACGCTCGAGCGGCGCTTTCCCCGCTCGAGCGGACATGCCAAATTTTTGGGTTTTCCAGGAACCATTTTGAGCTTCAAACTTGCATTCAAATCAACATATCTTGCATATTATGACTCAAACTTCACATATACATTTACTAACATGATATAACACCAAATTTATCACATTATGAAGCCCAATTTCATGAATTAACCACATGCATGTCCCAAATTACACCAAGCTTATTTCCAACATAACAATTTCATGTATTCAAAACTCATACTCTTATGAATTGTACATGCATGTGAGATATAGCTCTCATTCTCAATTTAAATGATGAAGAGATGATCAAAAGCATGAACTTCAATCAAAGATTCAACATGGATCGTGTCTTTCAAGCTCAAACATACAAATTCATGGCAACTTCTTATATGCATGTGTATATTGACTTCCAATTTATCAAAACCAACTCATTTTCATCATAATCAATTCAATTCATGTTCTTGATCACCACTCAACTTTGAATTCACCAAGTCACAAACTAAAATCCCTGAATTTACTCACCTAGGACCTTAAATCTTCCAAATTATGGTTAATGCTTGAGTTTATCTTCAAGATTCTCAAGCCTCTTGATCAAACCTTTAATTTAAGCTCCCTCTCTCTCTCTAAGCCGGCCTCACTCTCTCACTAAAGTATAAAATCTGATTTTGAGCCCAAAACTTAAGGGGGTGTGGGTGTATAATGGCCCTTATATAGCCCCTCTTAATCAAATTCCATTAACACTAATTAATTGAGCATTATTTCATCAATTTAATCTATTTAATTTGATCCGAATCAATTTTCAATTAAATTTCACCATAGGTTCTAAAAATTACGCCAATCACAATGGCGTAGTCAATTTCGGTTTCCGTGGCCGATAGGGCCTTCAATTTAAATTCTAAAGCAGATAATCAAACAGATTTTCCTACGGTGAACAAATAGAAATTCAAAACCACATATATTCACATAAATGGCACTCAAAATCATATCAAACACATAATCATATTCATAATAAAGATCAATTAGCATAATACTAAACAGGGTTGTCACATCCCCAGTCGAGCATCTCGGCGTTGTTCGATAGGCCCAGAGGACATTTGAAAGTTCCTCGGTCCACTTGCCTTTGGCTTTCTCTAGCCTTTTCTTCAGTCCATCTAGAATGGTCTTGTTTGATACTTCGGCTTAGCCATTCAATTGAGGATAGGCCGGTGTTGAATTATAAAATTCTATCTTCAGTTCCTCAAGAATCCTCTGAACAACCGCCCATCAAACTGGGTGCCATTGTCGGAGATCAAAGCCTTAGAAACTCCAAACCGCGTTATCACGTTCTGCCAGACGAATTTCTTCACATCCTCTTCTTTGATAGTTGACAGGGGCTCCGCTTCTAATAAAGATGATAGGGTCCATCCAATAAAGACCTAGCTCGGCGCAAAGGACTTCCGTCTGCTCTAAATCTTCTATGCTAGGTCTTGGGAGGAATTCAATCAGGAGAGGGCTGGGGGTTGATTTGTCCACTATGGATGCCAAACCGGCCAACTCGTCTGCCCGGCTATTGTCTACTCGGCCGATTTGTTGAACTCGTATGGCTTAGAGTTTTTTGATCTGCTCTTTCACCAGAGTTTGGTATTTGGCCATTCTATCATCTTTGGCTTCTTACTGTCCAGACACTTGGTTTACAATGAGTTGGGAGTCGCTGTAGACCATTAGCTCGGATACTTGCAGTCGTAGTGCGCTTTTCAACCTGGCTAGCAGTGCTTCATATTCGGCCTCATTTTTGGATGCAAGAAACCTAAGCGCGATGGAATGTTCGATGGTTAGTCTGTCTGGTGAAATCAAAACTATGCCGAGCCCAACTCTATGTCTGTTTGAAGCACCATCGACAAAAAGTTTTCACATTTTGCCGACAAGAAGTTTCCAACATTCTGCGGGATCTTGAGACTTTTGGAGGTTTAAGTGCTCTGAATTGCAAGGCTGCTCGGCTATTTCCTCATCGAGCACGCCGAAGATGATTGCAACTTACATACCTTCATTCCACCCTAGCGATGCGGTGTTGGATCCAACAAGTTGTTCTGTTATTCCCAAATCTATTAACGCATTGCAAAAAGGTGGTTGTTTTTCAAGTGACGGGTCTTTGCTCGGGCGCGCAATTTCTGTGTCACCTTCCATATTTGGCTCGTTAGAAGGGTTGATATAGACCGAGGTAGGAGTTGGCTGTGCAATTTTCGCAATGCCTACCCCCTTCAGCTTGGTTGTATCGGTTAGGTCCACTGGGCAAACTGGGTGATTCCCTGGTGAGAATTCTGCAACGAAGTCCACCAATGCCTGGGCCTTGATGGCGGTTCTAGCTTGAAACTTGATGTCTAATTATCTCAATTCGACTGCCCACTTCAAGATTTGACCGAAGAAGTCAGCCTGCTCAAACAAGGCTTTCAACAGAAACTCGGTCAGCACAATGATCATATGTGCATGGAAGTAATGTGCCAACTTCTTGGAGGCCATTATCAACGCCAAGGTCAGTTTCTCAAGTGGCAAATATCTTGACTTTGCGGGGAGCAAAGTCTTGCTTACGTAGAAGATCAACAGATGTTGTATGCCTTCTGCCCGAACAAGCACTATGCTGACAGCATGTTAAGAAATGACCAGATAAAGATAGAGTTCCTCGCCTTGCTTCGACGTGACTAGGAGTGGAGCAGAAGATAAATACATCTCTAGCTCAGTTAAGGCTCTATTGCATTCTTCATCGCATGAAAACTTGGACTTAAGGGCTTGGAAGAAAGGGCAGCAATGATCTGATGACCGGCTAATAAATCTATTGAGTGCGACTGTCATCTCGGTAAGATGTTACACGTCCTTTGCTGAATTTGGCTGCTTTAATTCTTATATGGCCTTAAGTTGAGAAGGATCTGCCTCAATGCCACGGTTGGTGACTAAAAAAGCCAAGAATTTCGCAGATCCCACGCCGAAGGCACACTTTGATGCATTTAAACATAACCTGTGTCGTTTGAGAATGGCGAATATTTCTGCTAAGTCGGCTAAGTGGTCGGCCTCACTTTTGCTCTTTACAACCATGTCGTCGATAAAGGCCTCCATTGTTCAGCCGAGCAAGGGAGCGAACATTTTCATAACCATATTCTGAAAGGTCGCCCCGGTGTTCTTTAACTCAAAGGGCATAACTCTATAGTAGAACAGCCCCCTTGGCATTGTGAAAGAGGTAACTGTAGACACCCCATTTTTGACGGCCTTTACAACTTGGACACCATTGCATACACACCCGATGATGAGTTTATATACTCACCAAGTGCTCGAAGTCCTTAGTGGAATACCACAGCTTTGAGCCTTTCAAACCCTATACCCTTGCTGCCTCATTGTTGGACCAAGCCTTGGTTCATCAAGCCTGCAGCTCCTGATAGCCAGTCGGCCACCTTTTTTGGGCTGCTGGCCATCACTTGTTGGTTGCCAGCCACTGATGTGGCTTGCCGACCACTAATTTCTTTTGCAGATATTTTGTGACAATTGTGCTAGCTGTTTGCACAGATGCATGCATCTACACCCACGTGTAGGGCTGGATATCCTGGTAGGGAATTCATGTTTTCTATATATGGGAGACCTCCCTCTCATTTTTTAAGGTTAGAAAATTTTGAGATCAAAATTTTTCCTCTCTCTCTCTACAATTTTCTCTCTTTCTCTCTCTAGCAAATCTCTACACTTTTGCCTACAAGTCCTTAGCCTTTCCCAATACACCCTTAACCAAATCTTCTCATCTTTGAGTTGAGGTACTTTTGAGCTTGGTTTAAGCTCTTGAAGAGTGTGTTGTCTTAGTTTTGTTGCTTGAATTGCTTATTCTCTTCAAGAGGTATAAGGCTTTGCCTATTTGCTTGCTTTCTCTACTTTTTTTTCTTGCTGTTTTCCAAATGTTTTTGGGCTGTAAAACTTCTGTATTTTTAGGCTGAAGCTTAGGTTTTAAGGCCATTAAAGGTTGAGGGGTTGATAGCCCTTTTTGTACCTTATTTTGGAGGCCTTTGCCCTTGTGTTTCCCACTCTTTTACTATCTTTTTCTAAGTTTTTAAACACTGATTTTCAGAGTTATTTCAGTGGTCAAAATCATGTTTTGAAGTCCAAATTTGGAAGGGTTAGCCTCCCATCCTTGTGTCTTGCTTACTAGCCTAGTTTGTGCCATGTTTTAGCATATTAATCTAGATATTCTTAGCTCAATTTTAGCTTGTTTTAAGATTTATTTTAGACTATTTTAGCACTATTTTGGGCTGTTGGTTACATTTGAACTTTGTTTTGCATGCTTGTAATGTAATTGTCCTCATGAGTTTGGTGTTTTAGGCCTTAGACACCACCTCCTTTCAGTTGATAGCATTTATTTATGCTTTTCTCACTCATTTTCAGCACTAATAATCTCTACAACCTCCCTCCTTCTTGGCTTTTTTGTTTTGCTTTAAAAGTGGTTCAAACAACTTGTTTGTTTAAAGCATGAGATCTAGGTGTCATGCTTAATGGTTTAATCCCTTAGGGGGTTCATTACCAACGGTATGATGTCTCTTTCATGCCTAAGACAACACTTGGTTTGAGCCTTCTTTCTATTTAGAGGACTTAAACTCACCATTGGACTCAATGAATTAAAGAATGGATGGTAATCTAAAATAGAGTAATTAAAATGGGACTAAAATGGTGAAAGATAATAATTTGGTTGTATTCAATCGGACGTTAATTAAACACATGGAAACTTGAGTCATTTCATACTCATTAGTGATGAAATGATTCAAGATTCCAAGGTCACCACTTCCCTTGATCAATTCATGAAAGGGAGGAGGTTTGAGTCTCATTTCATGCATTTATTGAACTTACACACTTTGGTTCATATGCCATCATGTAATGAAATTGCTTGAGTTGATGGTTTATGAACCAAGCTTACTACTCCTTTGATTTGTTCATGAAAATGAGGGGTGAGTTGTGCAAACAAACCCTTGAAAATACCATGTGCATACTCTGTTTGTCCTTTGTTGCAACAAGAAGAACTGGGCAGCAATGGCCGACAGTCCTCATCACTGGCCGGCCGGCCACTGATGCGAAATTCAGCAGCATGTTTGTAAGGCAAAGTAAAGTTATTCTGGAAGTAGGCAACAGTGTATGTGTTCTTTGTGCAACAGAGACTCTCTGAAAGCGAAACAGTGGTCTTTTCGGGTAGAAACTGAGCATGCGCATGAACATTCATCGCTTTCCGAGGTGAAGTAGTTAGCTTAATATTTAAATTGTTTAGCTTACTTACTTCTTTTAATTACACTTGTATTGTAATTATTTAATTAGTTAGTTAACTAGTTATTCAATTTCGTTGTTAGTTAACTAGTTAGTTAATTCATTTGTTATAATAATTAGTTAAGTAATTTAACTATTAATTCATTTTGGTTTGTAATAATTAGCTTAACTTTAATTAGTTAGTTAATTAGCTTAATTCATTCGGACTCTCCTTCGTGAGAGCGCAATGTAATAACGTGTATGTCTTCCAACCCCACGTCTTTCTCCCTTTTATTTAACTGTTTACAATGGTTAGTTTAGGGACATCATGTTTTGTTTAGCATGCTTCATATTTGCATCCACTTGTATTGCATGCACTAAGGCTCGGTCCATCATTCTAACTTGCATTGTTAGTTTAAATACTTCTTTGAATACGTGCTTAGACCGCATGCTATTTAATTGACTCATATGCCATATTAATAACCAAGCCTATTAGTTACATACCGCATGTGTTGCATTAGTCATATTGCATAGTTAGGGATCATGCATTTTTTCTAACTCATTTCTTTTTTGGCTTGGAGTACTAGGTGAGCCTTTTACTCGCTTTAGCATAATTGCGTGAGTGTGATTGTTACCATGTTTAGCATGCTTGCCATGAGGCTAATTACTTAACTGCTATAAACTGCTTGAATGCCTATGGATGAAGACTTGTTGCTTGAATTGGAATAATTTGAGTAATGTTTATATGCGATCACTTTTTCAAGTGGTACATGTTTCGAAACAATTTTCAAAACAAACATGACTTGAAATGTTCCCATTCTTGCAAAGTTAGTTTATACTTGTGTGTGTGCGTATCACATAGTAATGCTAGCCTAATAAATCGAAACAAGAGCATATAATGTTAATAAAAATCATATCATGATTAGTAGAGGCCGATCTTTGATCGGACGAGCGAGGGTGCTCAAATTCATTTAAGACCTTCCCCTCTCATACCTAAGTTCCCAAGCCGAGACAATCTTAGTGATGACGAACACGTGGCCTTTGACACGAGTCATGGGTTTCCTAGATTTCCCAAAAATATTTAGGTAGTGATTCTGTATCTGGCAAAATAGTCCATTTTTGGTATTTTTGATTCAAAATCAATTTTTCAAAAGATTTGTCAGATTGGGACTCTTTGGTGATTATCTATTTCACATTGCACTTGTGAGATCAGATTTAGAACCACGGGAATTCGAATTGTAGGGCTTATTTTGAACTTCCGAAAGGGGGCACGAAAAAGTCGAGCTATAGTAACCTCCTGGTCGAGCTCGTGCATAGCAATTTGATGGTAGTCACGGTATGCATCCAAGAAACTGAGTCGGTTCTGCTCGGCTGTAAGGTCCACTAGTTGGTCAATTCTGGGCAAAGGGAAACTATCTTTGGGGCAAGCTCGGTTAACCATCTTGTAGTCGACTCAAACTTGCCATTTTTCATTTTTCTTTGGCACTACGACCGTGTTTGAAACCCACCGAGGGTAGTGCACCTCCTAGATAGCCCTGGCTTCAAGCAAATTCTTCACCTCTTTTGTCACCACCTCGGCGTAATGAAGCGTTGATCTTTGTGTTCTTTGAACGACCGGCCGAGCATCAAGGAAAACATTGAGTTGGTGACAAATGAAGTTTGGATCGACGCTAGGCATGTCGTAAGGCGTCTATGCAAACACTTTGATGTTTGTGATAAAAAAATTCACCATGTTTAACCGCTCTTGAACGGTCAGGCTAGATCCTAATAGAAAGAACTTTTCAGGATCACTCTCATTGATCCTTGCCTCCACCAAGTCGTTAACAGCCTTCTCTTCGGCCCTGGTACCCACATCGTCCAAGACACCTTGATCCTTCGGTCTTTCAATCATCTGCACAAAACCTTTGGCAACCTGGCTTCCGTTCATGGCCACGAAACACTACTTAGCCATAACTCGATCGCCCCAAACTTCTTAAATTATCCCGGTGGCGGAGGGGAACCTCATGACCTGGTGGTAGGTCGATGTCACCACCTGCATAGTATGAAGCCATCCTCTGTCTAGGATCAAATTATAATTTGAGGGTATCTTTAACACCCAAAATTCCACCTGCTTGACAACAGACCCCGCTTTCACTGGTAGGATGATCTTTCCTACTGGCCACTTGGTTGTGAATTGAAATCGACCAGTGGTGAGGTCACTGGGGCCAAGTCTTTGTCGTTGAGCTTGAGTTGCTTGAAGGCGTCATAATACATTATTTCGACCGAGCTACCGTGGTCGATCAAAATGAGCCTAATGTCAAAGTCCTTCACATGAAGTGTGACCACTAGCGCATCATTATGCGGCGTTTGAATGCGATCAAGATCTCAGCTAGAAAATCTGATTATATCCTTCATCTCAGTTTTGCCCTTCTTGACGGTGGGTTAGATAGACAAGACCTCCCTCATATGCTCCACTTTCTTGATCATCCCTCGGAGCACGCATACCCGCGTCGGCTCGACGATTCCATGGATCACATTGATTACATCTTGGGAGGGTGCTTCCAAAGCGGCTAAGCCATTTGGCTCGGCGGCTCGGCTTGAGCATGGGCCGAGGCCCTGACACCTCCATCAATGTAACGATCTAGGTGGCCGGCCGCCACCAACTCTTCTAAATGCTGCTTCAAAAGGACACAATCTTCTATGTGGTGTCTGCGCTCGTCATGGTAGGTACAACAATACCTCGGATTAAAGCCTCGTTGTATGTCACCTAACTTAGTTGGCCACTGGACATATGCCTCGTCACGGATCTCTCTAAGTATGCAGTAGATCGAGATTTTGAAAACCGTGGTAATACTGGTTCGGGCATTTAACTTTCTTTTTGCATCTTCTGCGGCATCACGAGGGTTATCAGCTCTGTTGTTGTGACGACTCTTACTCCAATTATTGCGGTCAGCACTGCAATTTGATTCTCTTTCGCGGTTGTTCACACGGTTGGCCTCATATTCGATTCTGTGAACCTTTCCAGCCACCTTTTTGTCTATTGCCACCGGATTCACCTTTGTGGTAGCCACAGCGGTATCATCTTCAACTCGGATGTGCTTGTTGATACACTACATCAACAACTCCATGGTTGCTGGCTGATTTATGGTGAGCGAGGCTCGCAGCCTATGCCCGACTAGGAGACTGCGCTTGTACTGTGTGATCGCCAGGTTGGTCGAGCAATCGAGAATCTCATTGAAAGTTTCCTAATACTTGGCATTGTACGCATTGAGTAAGTCACTCAGTTCCATCTTGATGCTCAAAAGGTGGTCGATCTCTTTGGGCGTTCGGGTGTTAGTTTTGAATCGGGTCACAAATGCTTCCGCCAGCTACTGCCACCTTTCGATACTTTCCTCCGGCAATCTCTCGAACCATTTTAGGCCCAACTCACCCAAACTTGACAGGAAAATAAGGCACATAAGTACGTTGTTTCGCCTATAGCAAGCCATCACCTGTCGGAAGTGGCTCACGTGCATTTATGGGTCAATTTTTCTGTTATAGAGCGTAAAATTGGGCTAGGGAAAGCCCATAGGGAGCGGCGTGGTTGCTATCTCAAAGGAGAAAGAGGTGGCGCTCAGCCTCTGTCTAAAGAGACATGTACAGTTGGCGTGGTGGCGGCATTATGACCTCTTCACTAGCACAACCTCCATGGGACAACCGTTGCAATGCCGGCATCCTTTGCGTCTCCTGCTGGCGCGCTCGTTCTTTCAAGACATCCCTCAAGTCCTTTGAACGGGAGAAGTAAGAGTATCTCAACGTCGTTGACGAATGTGAGGGACGGTAGCTGCTATCTCGCGCGAGGGACTTCTCCGCTGGCAAGTCAGACTCACCAACTTCATAGCTCCTAGTAATGGAAAGGGAAGGCGTCTTTCATTGGTGTTGGCTGCCTGAACAACGGGATTGGGTGTGCTCACTGTGGTTACCCACTCCAGCAACACCCTTCCCTTTAACTTGTCGCTTCAGCGCCTCTATTTTCGCTGTCATCCTCCTAATGATGGCGTCTTGGTCTCTCAGCTTATGCTCAAAATGCTGAGCGTGCAACTTTCTTCGCCACCGGTGTCCGTCTGGACTCCAAGAGTGATCGGTGCTCATGGCGCGCGCGTTTCTAGAGAGCCCTTTGGAAGAAGTCTCCAGGCCCGCCATGTTCAGAACAGCGAGGGGTCCATCTCTTCTTTGGATTGACTCTGGGGTGATGTTGTCAACAACGAACAGCGGAGTTTCGTCATTGTGAGCCATGAAAAGTGGTCGAAAAAACTTGGAGGACAAGGTTTTGTTTGTCAGAGCTTCCCACAGACGGCACCAATTGTACGGGAAGCAAATATTCGTTGTTGTCCGTACTCCTCGTGTCCAAGCATTGCTTCATTTCAAACAACCTAACAACACAAGACGGTGAGCTACTCGGTAGTCTGCTGCCAGAAAAAACCTCCGACGGTCAAGTTAGTACACTAAGAAAGAAGAAGAAGAAGAGAATGACAAAAGGGTAGGTAGCTCTGATAACTAGATTTTCCAAATCTGTGCATGGACGCTCAGCACCATCTATATAGTTTCTGCGCGCTCCCCTCTAGCTGTCTTCCTTCTGACGCGTGGATATGTTCCCCTCTCGCATTCTTCCACGTGTAGGTGCAAATACCGTCAAACACCAAATGACAAAAACACCAAACAATATTGACGCATGCGGATAGCGAAATCTTCTTCCTACAGTCTTATCACGACGCGTGGCACTTTTCTATCAAGCTATGCTTAGCGCGGTGTCACGCTCTCATCTTAGGACCGTGCTGCTTGTCTGATCTCGTCGGTAATTCCTAATCGTAGGCTCAACCGAGCTCCACAATCACAACCGAGCTTCTGCTCAGTTGAGTCCGGTCTTCTGAGGATAAATCTCGTCCAACTTAGCAGATCGCATAACTCTACCGGGCTAGTGGTTCAAAGTTGTCCCAACTTGACCAGATTGAATCTTTCATCTGGTGTGCACCCAATGCCCGACCAAGTAAAGACCCCGAACTGCGGCCCAAACTAGCTCGGCCCATTATTAAGTCATAAATCTCCCTCTCAATGTCTACAATGGATATGGCTAGACTTTCTATTATACATATTACTTTGTGCCCGTCTCAACACCGATTGGCTATCACAATGAATTAAGATAACTGACATAGGTTTTGGCCAATGTGGAATATCTTTAACGAAGTGGTGAAGCCATTCAGCTTCTTCAGTTGCTTTATTCAGAGCAATAAACTCAGATTCTATCGTTGATCTTGATATATAAGTTTGCTCAGAAGATTTTCAAGACACGGTTGCCCCTCCGAGGGTAAACACATAATCACTAGTGGATTTGGAGTCCTTTATATCAAATATCTAATTAGCGTCACTATACTTTTCTAGTACTGTTGGGTATCTGGTATAATGCAGCCCATAATCCTGGGTGTTGTGTAGATAACCTAATACTCACATAATGCTTCTTTAATGAGTAGCATTCAGATTACTCGTGTATCTACTAAGCCCGCTAACAAAGTAGGCTATATTTGGTCTTGTACAACTCATTAGATACATCAAACTCCCAATGACCTAAGAATATTCTAGTTGAGAAATACTCTCACCATTATTCTTGGTCAAATGTTAACTCAAGTCTACCGGTGTCCTAAACAAACTTGTATTTGATTTATTAAATTTCTCAAGTATCTTCTCAATATAGTGAGATTGAGAAAGTACAATACTACCAGATGTTCTAGTAATCTTAATATCCAAAATTACATATGCAATGCCCATATCTTTTATGCCAAACTTAGAGTTTAACAATCTCTTAGTAGTTTTAATCATTTCATCATTACTACTAACAATGAGTATGTCATCGACGTATAGACACAAAATGACATAGCCTATATCTATGTCTTTAACATATACGTATTTGTCACACTCATTGATTCCAAACCCATTTGACAACATAGCGTTGTCAAACTTTTCATGCCATTTGTCACGACCCGCTCCCCGTACACAAGGGTTAAGTATCGTGATGGCTAGTAACTGGGGTTACCTCCGGCCAATTCTTAAACAAATCAATAAATGCAAGCGGAAGTAAAATTTAAATGAGGGTACCAAAATAATCATCAGAGCTTCTATTTTTATTACAAAATGTATTGACCAAAAAGGCCGATATTTGCATAGAAAAATATCATAAAAGTGCTGTGTATGTCTATTCCGCAGCCTCGCGTCTAAGACTTTCCAAAAGCTATTTCTGAATTTTCATGTTTCTTGAAAATTGGTAAACAGCTATAAGCACATGGTAGAGTGAGAAATATTATACCAAGAGTATAAGAGACACGAAATAACCATGGATAGTTAATTAGGCCAAAACATTTAAGATAACTTAGTCGGAACAAATAATTATTTAAGTAGCAGAACTGAAATACAAAAATTATGTAAGTAAATGACCATAACCACGGTACAGAACAGAACAGAGGTCACAGGAGTGACAGTCAGAACAGAGGTACGGATTCAAGAGGTGGCTCCCACAATAGTGTAGCACTTAGCTCCGCACAGAACAGAGGTCAATGGGTCAGAGGGCCACAAAATAACCAAACAGAGGCCAATGGTTATTTAAGTCCCCCAAGGCGTGGGACTCCCGTGGTGGTACTTACAAAACATAATTGTATATAAGGTCATAGCCAAATATTCTTTAAAATATAAACAAACATATCCATGGGTTTCCTTTTAAGTAAATAGGGTTCAGAAATAAAACTACGTAACTGAAATGTTTATATAATTTATAATAGTTTATAAAATATAACTTGTATAAAATAAATATGGTAAGTCAAAACATACGTAAAATATATTTTGGTAACTCAAGGTATAACATAACTCACCTTAACTTTAATACCTTACTCTTTCTTTCCACTATTAAAGATCCTTTCAACTTCCATTATTTTCTTCTTTCATTTCCTTCCTTCTTTCTTTCTTTCTTTCTTCTTTTCTTCTTTCTTCACCCAGCCGAATCACCTCCCTATTTATAGGGAGGTGAAACCAATCTTCGACCAACACGTGCCCATGCCAAATCATTCCAGATATTCGATTATAATTTCGTAGATTCATTCCTATCTTTAATAGATATTTAAGATAATTACCATTTGACCCAATATTTTAATATAATTATATAAATAAATCAATTCTTAATTAAATTACACTCTATCGTATACCAACATAAAATTAATTATTTATTTTATTACCACACCCATTATTATTATTATTTATTTATACTTTGACCCCTAAATTCTTAATAATTATATTATTTTACAAAATTACATATAATAATACAAAAAAAATCATATATTTTCCAACTGAAATTAAATAATATTAGTATAAATTCTACAAAATAATTAAAAATCTGAGTTGTTACACCATTGCTTAGGAGCTTACTTCAAACCATATAATGACTTGACAAACTTACAAACTTTCTTATTTTGCCTTGGAGCTAAAAACCCCTCAGGTTGCTCCATGTAAATTTCTTCATCTAAATCTCCATTTAAGAAAGCTATCTTTACATCCATTTGATGTATCTCTAGACCACGTAAAGCGGCTATCCACCATGTGAATGGATGTAATCCTTGTCACTGGCGAATACATATCAAAGTAATCGAAGCCTTCTCACTGCCTATATCCTTTGATAACTAGCCTAGTGACCCATTTACTTTCATCTTTCTTCTAAAGATCTACTTACGCCCCAAGGCCTTACTACCTTAGGGTATATCAACCAACTCCTAAGTATGGTTCTGTAAGATGGAGTTAATTTCACTCGTAATCGCTTCTTTCCATAAAGGACTGTTAGATGAAGTCATAGCTTCATGGAAAGTTTGAGGTTCTCCATTTAACATATAAGTCAAGAAATCCGGACCAAAGGACTTGGAAGCCCTAGCCTTCTCACTTTTTCTTGGCTCATCTACTTCCTCATCTTGATCACTATCACTAAGATCATCTTCAAGTTCCTTTTCAGAACTTTGATCCTCTCCTCCTGTTCGACAAGGAAACACGTCCTCAAAGAAAGACGCATTCCTTGACTCCATAATGATATTCTTGTGTATATTTGGAATATCAGACTTGTGCACAAAAAACCTATATACACTATTATTCTGTGCATAACCAATGAATATACGATCCATGGTTTTCGGACCTATCCTAACTCGCTTAGGTGTAGGTATTGCCACTTTTGCAAGACACCCCTACATTTGTAGGAAATTATAAAAAGACTTGCGGCCTTTCCATAATTCATATGGAGTCTTGTCCACTTTTTTCTGAGGCATTCCATTTAGAATGTAATTCGCACAGAGAATTGCTTCCCCCCACAAATTTTGTAGCAACCCAAAACTTATCAGCATTGCATTCATTATTTCCTTTAATGTCATATTTTTCTGCTCAGCAACACCATTTGACTGAAGGGAATAAGGCGCTGTAGTTTGGTGGATAAATCCAAATTGAGCACAAATCTCAATAAAAGGCGATTCATATTCTCCATCACAATCACTCCTTAAAGCCTTGATCTTTCGACTTAGATGATTCTCAACTTCATTCTTAAAAAGAATAAACTTATCAATCATTTTATCTTTGCTTTTAAGCAAATACGCATAATAGTATTTAGTGTAATCATCAACAAAAGTGATGAAGTACTTGTTGCCACCACGTAATTGTATGACTTTCAAGTCACACACATCACTGTGTACTAAATCTAAAAGCTCGGTACTTCTTTCAACAGAATGAAATGAAGTCCTTATCAATTTAGCTTCTATACAAGTTTCACACTTATGATTTGAATTAATCTTGAAAGATGGTATGTGATCAAACTAGATTAATCTACATAAAGAGTCAAAATTTACAAGACCAAGTCTACCATGCCATAATTTAGGAGACTCAAGCATATAAGAAAAAGAAGAAGCTTTCTCATAAACTTTAGGGATAATAGTTATTGCATTAAGTTTAAACATACCACTCGACATATACTTCTTTCCCACATAGACTCTACTCTTGGTCAACACAACCTTAGCAGACTCAAATACCATGTGAAAACCATGCTTGCTTAAAAGCGACCCCGAATGTCCAACACAAATAGGATATCGTTTAGAGTCAGCTCCTTTTCTGAAGTCATCTTCAAGACCACCTTTCCTTTACCCTCAACAGTTGAGGTCACAGAATTTTCCATGAACAACTTCTCTTTGTTTGAAACCGGTTCGAAAGTTGTGAACATCTTATTCTCAGCACAGTTGTGGTGAGTGGCCCTAGTGTCCACCCACCATTCCTTTGGGTTGGACCCTACAATGTTCACCTCAGAGACGACAACTAATATATGCATGTCGTCTACATCTTGTGAAAGATCCTCCATTTTAGTCATGTGAGCCTGACTTTTGTTTTGTGGAGGGTACTTCCTGTAAGGCTTCTTCTTCATGCAACAATCAAGCACCCGATGCCCATCACTTCTACAATTGAAACACTTTCCATTGAACCTAAAAGTAGGTTATTGCGGCTTCTAGACCAGCCTTTTGCAGACACCGCCTCTAGCCCCCAACTTCGAGCTTTTGCTTGTCGGTGGCTTCTTCTTCACCCACGAGAACTAGCCATGCTCAACCATGTTTGCTTTTAAAGTGGAGGTACTCCCCCCTTTCTTCCTATTGTCTTCCTCAATTCAAAGCCTGACGGCTAGCTCTTTGACTATCATCTTCTTTCATTTGTGCTTCAAGTAGTTCTTAAAGTCTTTTCAGCCGCTAAGCAACTTTTCAATCAAAGCAGCTGCTTGGAATGATTCACTCATGAACATTCCCTCTGCATGAATCTCGTGCAAAATCACTTGGAAATCTTGGATTTGGCTAATGACGATTTTTAGTCCACGATTTTGAAGTCCAGAAACCGGCCAACGACAAATATCTTTGCGCCAACATCCTCGATCTTGTACTTTCTGTCCAAAGCATCCTACAACTCCTTTGCCGACTTCTTGGCATAAAACACGTTAAACAGTGTATATGCTAAGCCATTCAGAACATAGTTCCTGCAAAGGAAGTGTGACTGCTTTCAAACATTTAGAACCATGAGCTTATGCTTGTCTTGCTCATTCTCTTCCACAACTGGTGGATCCCCACTCAAAAACCTCGCAAGGCTGAGAGTAGTCAGGTAGAACAGCATCTTTTGTTGTCACTTCTTGAAATTCACTCCAGTAAACTTCTCTAGGTGCTCATAATGGTTTAACGGTCCTCCCGGAACAGCAGGAGTAGCGGCAGGGTTGACCACAGAGGTTGCAACAACAAGGTTAACCACATAGGTCATAGTAGGGGTTGGCATGCCAATTGTCCCGGGGTTCTGAGATCTCCACCAACATTAACAGCAGCAGCAGTGACAATTGCCATTTCTGAAAAATATAACAGAATTTCACTATTCTAGGTTTCTAGAAATTAAACTTAACACTAAAAAATCCCAAAGTTGAAAATTTAATTCAAAACTAGTTTCACCACTTACCCTAAAATCGAACATGGTCAAAAAAGTTTCCAAGAAGACTGGAGGGATCACATCGGTCCCACTTAAGACCCAGTTAATCTCAGACAAAATTTTCAAGAGCATGTTGACTCCTAATCCATGGCAAATAATTTTTAGAATTAAGTTTTCTAGGGGATAAACTCAATTAAACAAACAAAGTTCCAAAACTTGCAAGCAATTAAAAAATTGTTAACCAAAACAAGAAGCAAACAAACTTGATTAAAAACTATTGGCAAATAACCACAACGAAAACTCAAGCAAAAAATGCTTCAAATATAAAGAATATAAACCAATCCAATTAGGATTCTATTTGGTCCAAAACTCTTTTCCGCGCTTAGGTATTTCTGTTTAACAAAAAATGTTAGCAGTTCAATTTTTTATTGCAATCCCAAATTCTATTCATTTGGGTTTGTATATGTTTTTTCATTCTCTTTCGCATAGGTATTCTTGTAAAGAAAGTTAGCAATAAAAACACAACAAAATAAAAAATAAATAATTTAAAGAAACTATAAAAGTAATAAATTAATTTAATAGAAAAATTAAGTAAAATTAAAATGTTACGCAAGTTACACAATTAAACTTATAACTCCCAAATAAATTACAAACCTTATAACTCTACAATTAAAATAAAAAAAATTAATTGGCGAAAAATATAGGAAATTATTACACAATAAACATGTAAATGATTCTAGAAATAAAATCATGCAAATAATTCTAGAAACTAAATCAAGTAACAAAAATAAAATCTAGAAAATAAAAAACATGTTGATATACTAGAAAATCATTAGCATATCAACTTTAACTAAAAAATTGCAACATCCATAAGCATGCAAAATTATATTATAAAATTATAATACTAAAAGACAAGCAACTCATGGTAGGGAATTAAAAATAATAAGAATCATGCACATCTTGTTAAACTAGAAAAATAGAAAATAGCATTGCATATAAACACTGTACAATGAGCTTAAATAATATGTAAGAATATTCTGACCATGATAAATATATATCTATTTAATTAAATAAATATCAATTGAATCACAAATTAAATGAAACAGTTTTGGTTTTTCTGAAAACAAAACAGTTTTTTTTTTTTTTTTTTTTTAAATTTTTTAAATAAAACTAACAGTAATAGAGAACTAATAGGAAATCTTAGGGAAATATATCTTATAACATAGATAAAAAGCGCGTAAGAGTGGTGTAACATGGCGTAACGCTGGGCTTGGGCTGCAAGGTGTGGATTCAAATTAACAATTATACTTGAGGCAGATTGCCTATTATGTATTATCTATTGTCGGTGTTGGCTGCATGTGGCCGGAATTATGCACACTGTTCAATACAATTGGTGTGTTTGGTATGTTGGATTTAGTTTTTTTTTTCTAATTAAAATTCATAAAAAAATAAAATAAAATAGGTTAACATAATTAGTAAGATCAAATATCACATTAAATCTATAATCATTTCACTTTTTTTCCTCACAAACGTCACATTCAACTACAAAAAAAATCTAATTATCTTTTAAAATATAAAAAATTTAACTTACTAAAATAGCCACAAACTAAAATAACTTACTAAAATAGTAACTTCCCAAACCCCCATAATGGCCCCGTTTAGAGCTGTGGGAAAGTGATTATAGCTTATAACTTAACAGCTTATAGCTTATAACTGTGAACATAAACTGATTTTTGACTTATAAATTAAGTTTCTCCTCTCTCACTCAAAGAATAAGTTGATTTTGACTTACAAAAAGTTATAAGCTGTATTGTTAAGTTGAACCAAACACATCAAAATAACTTAAATTAAGCTAAAAGCTGAAATAAGTTAGAAATAAATCCTACCAAACAGGGCCAATATATAAATGGAAAGTAGACTCTTCTATTTTTAATTTTATTTTTATGAGTAAATATCATACTTAATAGGAGTATCTCTTTACTTATCCTTTCAGTCCTGTACAACTCATATTACGTGTCTTATGCAGTGTTTGGTTAGGAGATTTGGAGAGGGATTTGGAAAAGAAAAGGGAAAAGGTGTGTGAAACTATATGAAATGTAAGTATATTTTATTCACATTTCACCTTACTTTTCCCTTTCCCTTTTCCAAATCCCTTCTCAAATCCCCCAACCAAACACAGCGTTAGTGTTTGAAACTCTCTCTGTATGCAAAGATGAGGCGTCTTTGCATTTTATTATCCACTTGGTTCTTGAAATCTGCTTCATCTCTCAACAAATAGACAAACCAATCAGAGGGCACCACCTTTCCCTCCAAGAAGTTGCATCTTCGGTGCCCCTTAGCCAGCTGGTGGAGGAGAGGACCACCAACTTCCCAGCCAATAGGAAATGACCAAGGGTTATGTTTCCAACCTCATCTTGAACGGTGCTTTGGTATATATTTGAAACTGGAACCATCTTCCTCCCACAATGAGATGAAGACTTGAGGTTGCGATAGATGTAGCTGTTGTTTTAACCCCCTCCAAATAAAAAATAAAAAAAAAATTTACAATTTTGGTCGGCCACTGCAGTCACTTTTCTCGTTGACCCAAGCTTGCAACACACTTGCTGCCTTTTTTTTCTTTTCTCCCAGTTGCATTCTTAATCTGTTATGAATAGTTTAGATGTAAGTTATTTATTATCTACTTGTATATCAATAGCCTCTGTATTGTAGATTTTTAAGTCTCATCGATCAAATGTTAGATGCAAGCTTGGTATAGTTCCTTTCCATGGATTGGTTTCTGACTTGTTAGCTTCTTTTTCTCTTTTTCTTTTTCAGTTTGTGTTACGCCTCTCTTCACTAACTCCCTTTCAGTTTATGATGGGCGCTGCTCCGGACCCCCTATACGGAACGACCCCCAGCACCCCCCACCTCCACGTGGGGGCTGCCAATGGAGAAGAAAAAGAAGAAGAAAAAAAAAAAAAAAAAAAAACAGTTTTTGACCAATCAAAACAGACTCTCAGCACCCCCACTGGGGGTCTTATGCATTTTCCGTTTATGATATGGATTGGGTTGTTCGGCCAGCGTGATTCACCACATGTTTCGTTTTTGATAATTTAAATTATTTATTTTTGTTAGAATTTTTGTGTATAAGTAAAAAAAATTGAAATTGATCTAATAATTTTTGTAAGAAATTTAAAATGTAAAATTTGTTATAAAATAATAATTATATATATATTATATAAAATTGGTTTATATTATATATATGAAAAATATTTTATAAATTAATGTGATATATTATGTAAATGCTTAATAATTGTTTAAGAATATTTTCTAATCAATTAGCAAATTGAAACTGCCCTGCTTAAAAAGAAATTTTGTACAATTTCTGAATATGTTCAAGCGGTGCCATGGTACAAAGGAAATGGAAAATTAAAAAAGGCAAACGAAAGTAGATGAAAGTGAATTAAAATTGTCATTTTATTATAAGGTACATTCTCTGATTTAATTCTCAAAAAAAAAAAAAGATTACAAATGAAATTATTATTTATTAATATTATAGATAAATGATCATTCGGTATAAAACAAAGAGGTAATTACACTCCAGTGTAATTTTAACAAAATAATAATTACGCATAGGTGTATATTTGTAAAATTTATTATTAATTTATAAATTTTTTATAATACTATTGATTTGATATTTTTTTCCTAGAGCAAATGATTGAACTTTTCATCTTGCTTTTGCTTTTCCGGTCTTGTTTGGGAAGATGGTTATTTTAGTAGGTTATTTTAATTTTTAGCTATTTTAATAGGTTAAAATTTTTGTATTTAGAAAGATGATTAGATTTTTTTGTAATTGGATGTGATGTTTGTGAGAGAAAAAGTAAAATGATTATAGATTTGATGTGATATTTAATCTTATTAGCTATTGTAGCCTATTTTATCTTTTTGTGAATTTTAACCTAAAATTGGCTATTTTAACGTTTGCCAAACAAAATTATTAAGGCCAAGTTTGGCATGTGGTCAAAAAGTCAAAAAGTCAAAAAGTTACTCAAAAAGTTAAAAAAATTTCACTATTCACCAAAAGTAAAAAAGTACGGCTGTACAACTCACAATCCTAATTTTCCCCTACACACTAATTTATACAATTTTTTAATACACATTTTTTCATAAAAAGTCAAAAAGTTAACCCAAACAACCATAATTTTTTCCTCAACTTTTTAGTCCAAAAAGTCAAAAAGTGCACTAATTTAGGACATCTCAAACAGCCCCTAAGCCTCCGTTTGGGAAGTGGGTTGGTTTTTTAGCTTTTTGACTTTTTTGGCTATTTTAGCCTGGGTTAAAAAGTTTGGTTTGGGAAGGATTTTTTGGTTTTTTGACTTTTTTTTTTAGAGAAGACTGTAATGATTATGGGTTAGATGTGATGTTTTATTTTTTTTGATTAAAATAATCTATTCTATCTTTTGTGACTAAAATAGCCAAAAAAATCCTGGAATAGTCCTTTCCAAACGGACCCTAAAGAGTTAATAAAATAGATCACTGGAATCGTTTAATCATTAAGAGTTAAAGAAATATATTATACAAATAGATCATTGGGATTTTACTTCTCATGTTTAGATATAACTTTTCCGTTGAGTATAAGAATTATTGATTATTGTTAGAGATTTTACGTTATATATAGAAAAATATATTATATAAATATATGATATATTATACAAGCATATTAGAAGAAACAGATTTCCCGTGATAACAAATTGTTATTTTGTAGTAGATTGTTAATGTTTATTTTAATACTAACAAGCAGAATCAAATAAATATTTTAAGATACCACACGACGTGTTAGGTGATGATGGAGTTGGTTTGTTTTTTTAAGGTTTATTACAAGTCCTGAACACTCCGTTCAGAACCAATTCGTTTTAGAATTGAACACTGAAATATTTTATTAATGTAATGTATATTTTTAGAAAATAAAAAAACCAATACTTACTAAATTTATTTATTGTTTTCATAAAATGTCTTTTTCATAATGTTTACCAAAAAAAAAAAATAATGAATTAATAATATTTTCCAATTAACTTAGTATTTTTTATGTACACATCTCAATTTCACAAATAATTTTTTTGATTTTGTCCTTAGTGATAAGGTCTGGTAAGTGTCCCTTTTCTTTTTTCTTTTTTCTTTTCATATAGAGATGATACTTAATATGAATTGAATGCTCCTAAATTGAATTTTTTGTATCTAATTAAGTTTATTTGTAGATTGATATTACGATTTGAAAATTATCTAAAAATACCTTAATAATATTATATATTGTGGTGCATCTTATTCTTAGTTAACAATAGCGCAACTCTCACGCGCGGAGGGCGTGGGAGTCCACCTAGTATATATATATATATATTTGATTCAAGGAATCATGAATTCCAGTGACATTATTATATATATTAAATTGCATGTCTGGTGAGGAATCTTAGACCATCTCCAACGGTGTATCAGAATGGATATCAAATTTAAATTTTGATGAAAAAGGCACTGTTCATCACTCCAACGGTTCATCAGAACTGATATCAAATCCACAATTCATCAAACAATTCATCAAATCGGCGAGAGAATACTGAATTCATCAAAACACTATTCCTGACCGTTGGAAAGAGGAGCCGGTTGACCAACCGGTTACCCGGCCGGTTGACCAACCGGTCAACCAGTGAAAGGTTCAAACAATTCAAGTTCAAATCGTAAAAAAAAAAAAAAAAAAAAAAAAAAAATTGCCTAACCGGTCGACCGGCCGGTCGACCACCCGGTTGTCCCGAAAAAAGTTCAAAAAGTTCAAAAAAAAGTTCAGAAAATTCAAAAAAAAAAAAAAAAAAAAAATTTGGGCTAACCGGTCAACCGGCCGGTCGACCACCCGGTTGTCCCGGATGAAAATTTGATGAAAATGAAGGGTTGGAGCGCTCAGTATCAGATTTGGTGAAAAGTCATTTTTTTGACTCAGATTTGATGAAAAAAAAAGTGAAGCGTTGGAGATGCTCTTATATACAAGAAACAATATCTAATTATTTCTCAGCATGCAATTGTAGTCTATAGTCATTCTGAACAATTCTGATTTTCCAAAACCAGTAGCTAACATATAAACTACACATCCTAATCATGAATTCTATTCGTACAATTTCATGGAAAACATATTAATCTATTTTAAGATTGTTATACAAATTGTGTAAATAAAACAAAATAAATAGATTTATAATTAATTAAATTTATATTACAGAATTAGAAATCATAAATCTAACTCATGCTAGAGATTACATTTGATGAACATAAATATTTAACAAAATTAAACACTAAAATAAAATAGAAAATGAAGCAAATCGAAACCTATGTAATACCAAAGTCTCCTTAAAATAGATTCGCCGCCTCACTGTGGGTGCTGGAGGTATATCGACATCTGTCTTCCAAGATACGACGGTATAGATCCGCTAACGTAGAAGCACCTTCTATTTAGTTCCAGCGAACAGACAATGACAACACTCTCTCACACAAGAAAAAAAAATATATACGAGCAGACTGACTATATAGTATGGAAGTCAAAAAAATTTGTATTGAAACCAAGAAAGATGGCATCCTTTTATAGACAATGAGAGAGAGGAGTCGTCTCCTAGCCATGAAGGCTAGCAACAAATACAGCCCATTACTTCTACAAAACTAATGGAGTAATGCACAAAACTGATGGGGAATAAGTGTATGAGTTATACACTCTTTACACACTCTATATACACGTGTATATATCTGCAACCATTAAACAAACCTAATCCAAAAAGATTAGGTTGGTGGACTACCACTCCAGCCCCTTCCAAACCTAACCCATTCCAGTAAGTCTTAAGCCTCAAGCCCAAATCCCATGACCTGCGGACTCGGACTCGGACCCAGATCTAGACCTGGGCAGGCAATGCACTCGTGTATCTGCAGTCACTAAACAACTTGACCCAAAAAGATTAGGTTAGTGGACCACCAATCCGGTCCAACCCACAAGATCCATGATCCACAAACCCAGTTTGGGCGGGCGGACGGGCAATGCACGCGTGTGGCAATTTTTGTATAACCAACTTGGACCATAATTCTGGCCCAAGCCTATCCTTGAAGTATCCATAACACCATTTCTTCAAAAAATTTGGATGCCCCAAAGAGCTCATGCCCTTATCAAAATCTCGAGATTTAAATACTCATCAATACTTTCCTCTACAATCAATGTGGGATTAGTAGTTATACACAATTCTCAATACCAATTTTATGAGACAATTTCTCATTCAATTTTTAATGGCTTTTGGTCATTCTTTTTGTGATGTAAAAATTTTGTTACAAAGAATCTAAACTCATTTGATTCTACCTCAACCAATGGTTGGGACTTACTTTATTTTCACATTAAAGTTACCATAAAATTATTTTTTCCAACAGAAGTATCCAACAACTCTTAAGTTTCTAGGAGATTTTAAAATTCCAAATCCAACTCAAATGAACCATATCATGATCCTGAGCATAAGATGCAATTAGATCATACGCAGCCCCAACCAAAACAACCTTTCCATTTGTTGAGCCTTTCCAATGTGGGTTGGGTGAGAGTGTAACAAATTGGGGAAGGCGAATTACACAATATCTTAAGTCCATAAAGTCCACAATTGATGCAATTCAACAACTTATAGGATATTATTTCTCTATTAGAATTTAATTGTTTATAATATATATATATATATATATATTTCGCATTTAATGTGAGTTCAAATCAATTAAGTAAATTATATTATTTATTTATAGCAAGTTTTTTTTTAAACATGTGATTATCAATAGCCTTTTAATATGGCCCGAATTTAATTTTTTTTAATAATGTTAGGATGATCACCTTTTTTTTACGATAATTTATTCATCATATTTTGTGACAACTCATTGGTAGTGTTTGGGAAGGATTTTTTTTGTTTTTTTTGTTTTATATTTTTTTCACTAAAAGACAAATTGGTTACAAAATAAAAATAAAAAAACAAATCTAAACAAAATATCACATCAAACCCCATAATCATTTCACTTTTTTTCTCACAAACATCTCATCTAATCATAAAAAACTCAACTATCTTTCTAAACACAAAAAAAAAAATTTCTCTAATAATATCCTACAATTAAAAAAATCTACAAAAAAACTCACTTCCCAAACACCCACATTGGTTTAATAGATTCCATTACTCATATTTGCTATCAATATAATGTCGACATATAAGATGATAAATAAAATATGAGAATAAACTATAGTCATCATAATATTATTGTAAAAGTTTAGAGGACAATTACACAAGTTATTAAATTTTGAAAGGCAACTTTAATACATAAATTTTTTAAGTGTTATATCAAATTTTGGGGAGGCCATTATGTAATATACCAACAAAAAAAAAATTAAATAACATACATACAAAGGGTTCAAAATTTGCAAAATCTTGGAAGGGCCAAGACCCCTAACCACCCTCCCTTTGCCCCTGGTTAGGTTGCAACCATGCTCCAGTCCATTTGAAAACCACTTAAAAAAGTTATAACATTGTTAAAAAAAATAAATTAAAAAGTCAAAAAATCATTAAATTTTTTATTATGATTTAAAATTTTTTAAATCAAACTAAACCAGCCGAGCTTGACCAGTTGAACCTCTAACCATGCTCCATTCCGATTCATAAAACCTCCCACAAAATATAGAGGAATATAATTAGTGGTCCAAATTTTTATAACTCGAATGACTCAAATATATCAAAATAATATCATTTTATATCCAAAACGACATTGTTTTATGCGTTTCGAACCATTCAAGTTACGTTTTTTGGGCCACCAAATACTGTTGAAATACAAATCCGGCATTAATAAAGAAAAAGAAAAATGCGTTAGGGCTTGAATATTTGGGCTTGAATGGTCCGAAAGCGTGGGCTCACGCGCCCATAACATCGCCATCTCGATCTCTCTGCTTTCTCAGTGTTATGCCCGAACTCTCTCTCTTGCTCTGTTTGTCATCGTTCTCACCATTCGAGATTCCGACTACCTCTCCAAATCATTCGAGTCTATCACCACCTCTCTCTCTCCTCCCAAACGACGCCGGAAAGTTGTACCGTGGAAAGGACTGTCATCGTGCTTGGTGGTCAGCGGGATACTCCTCTCATTCGAGCTACTCTCACAGCCGATTCCTCTCCCTGCCGGATTGCTGACCAGAATACATTCGAATCTCAGGTAAACTCTGGATGACAAAACTAGGGTTTGATGAATGAGGGTTTTGTATTTTGCCCCAATAATTTCAGTTAACCCGTGGATCACAAAACTAGGGTTTGATGATTGAGGGTTTTGCATTTTGCCCCAATAATTTCAGTTAACCTTTGGATCACGAAACTACGGTTTGATCACACGACTCTGTTTAGGGTTTTCTTTCGTGTTCTATGTATATATGTTCTTCGGTGAATTTTTCCCCAATCATTTTTGTTGCTAAATGTTGGTTTTCTGGTGAAATTTTCCCCAATAATTTTTGTTGCTAAATATTGTATTGCTGCTGAGTTTGTCCCGACCATTTGTTGGTAGTGGTTTTGCTGGTGAATGTTGCCCCAACAACTTTTGGTGCTAAATCTTGTTAATTTGTGAATGGTCAATTTGTGAATGGTGAAATGGTGAATTTGTGAATGGTGAACTTTTTCTACTTGTGAATGGTGAATTTGTGAATGGTTAACTTTTGCAGCTAAATCTTTTGGCCCAACATGATAATGGTGAATTTGTGTATGTGGATTTACATTGACTATTTAGGCAAAGAATTTGTGTATGTGTCTAATACATGATAAATGGCCTTACAGTGAATGCAACCTGACAGTGAATGCAAATTTATAGACGGTCTTGCATTTTTTGTTTTGTATTTCTAATTTATAGACGGTCTTCTCATACTCTCAATGTGATTTCTTGCATCTCGTTCATCAAATGTTAATGCCTCGTACCCCCTGCTTCAATAACTATAGAATGAAAATTTCTAGCCACCCTTATCCCTGCTTCATCGTTTATTTCTAGTTTTCTCTTCACAGGAGTAAGAATTCTCTTATTCATTGCAAAATGCTGTTAGTCACTAGGAATCATGTCATGCGTATGTTCAAGCACAACTGTGGTTAACTTAAATCTTCCATCCTTTTGTAGAGTCACTCTAACCTTTGCTTTACATTCAATGAATGATGACAAAGATGGTTCGAGAGGGTGTACTTCAGATCGTTTTGTTCTCTTGCGTGCCCGAGTACATTTAATTCCAAAGTATTTTACTTCACCATCTTGTCCAATATTTTGTGTTTTATAAGCTACAGCAAATCCGAGGTGTTTCGCATATTTTGCATAAAAAATATATACTTCTTGCTTTGAGCTAAAACACATTCCCTTATTAAGTTCTTCAACTTCACCAATATCATTTAATGATGGATTGTTCTCCGCTTCTTCAACTTCCTCAGTCTCATTTAATGAAGGATTGTTTGAATCAATGTCCATTGAAGCGTGTAGCTTGAAACCAAAATTCAGACTACATAACCAGTAACCAGACAGAAAATAAAGGGTAAGTGAATGTAGTGACAAGATTTCATTTTTCTTTCACTTCCTAAAGCATAAAATGAGGCATAATTTTTTTACGTCATCAAACAATTGGAATGCATCAATACAATGGAAGATGTTTAACAGAGGGTCTGATTCCAAAACAACCAAAATTTTTTTTTTTAAAGACATCACATCACACAAATTGGCATATGCAAAAAATTGCCTCTCTCACAAATGCGTCTCAGATGCCAAAAAAAAAAAAAAAAAAAGAATAACTTACCTAATCTTACGAGTTTTAACAGAGGGTTTGTTTAACAGAGGTGGACGGTGGTCAGCGATGGTCGCTGGTGAACACTAGGTCGGTGGTTGTCGTGGTCGTTAATGAACACTCAGGTCGGGGGTCGTTGTTCTCGTTGGTGAAGTCTTGCTCGTCTGGTTTCCCTCTCTCTCTCTCTTTGTTCTTTCCTCTCTTTTCTATTTTATTTTTCAATTCTTTGATCTCCAAACCAGAACACGTGGGTTCCACGTACATCATGTTTTAAGAGGGAAAATAATTTTGAGCCATTCAGGCCACCATCCTTTCGGGCTACCTAGCAGCTTTGTTTATTAAAAAAGCCTGCGAACTGCGGTTAGACCGTCCATCGGGTCAAACCGGTGCCAGTTAACGAAAACCGTCGGGGTTCTAAACACACCGATGCAGTTTCACATTTTGGGGCCTAGGTCTCTCTCTCTCTCTCTCTCCCCTCTGATAGAGTCCGCGAGACAACGATCATTCCTTCTCTGGCAGACTAGCCTCCAAGTACCCATCGCTCTCCCCCTCTAATTCATGCCCTAATCCCCAATTTCTTCTTATGTATTCGTTTTCTCAGTTTTGATTGGGAAAGTAAAGATTTTGTAGAGATTTTATGGACACTGGCATTTAGGTTTTCAATTCCAATAAAACAAAATCTTATGGGCTTGTTTGATTAGGCGGATTATAGCATAGGATTGAGATTTTTATTATTCGGATTAAATTCCAATAGTCATAATTAGATTCTAATGGTCATTCTATCCAACATAATTGATGAATTTTTTAACCTTACAACTAGTAATAACACAAACCATACATATAATTGGCATTATAAGCTTTTATATCTAATGCAAAATAATAATCCCATGGATTGTTAATCCCCTCGCTATTAATACTTGCTAATCACGGGTTCGATTTCCCACTGGGTGAGTGCTTGCAGCAGTTTGAAAAGGATACACGGCTTCCCCTGGGCTACTTACCTCGCAGGATTAGTCCTGGCTTCCCAAAAAATCAGAGGGTTGGAGATACCTGCGTTATCAAAAAAAAAAAAAAAAAAAAAAAAAAAAAACAAGCCCTATATGAACATGGACATAGTAATTTGCTTTAATTTAATGCTTGAGGGGTTTGAACTTTGAGTATTCATTTAGCTACTTTAACTTGTATCTCTCCAATTTTCCAATGTTTGATATGGAATTTATTTGAGACTTTAGACCTGCTTTTATTAGGCTTTTTGTTATACAAATAAAGAAAACAATTGAACAAATTTTTAAGAAAATTTAGTTTTTTTTAATTTTAATTTTAATTTTAAATATCCATATTCTTTTCTTTATTCATACTTTTTAATATATTTTTGAAATAATAATGATGCCACTGTTCGATTCTGGTTGATCCTGTAATTCGCTGGTTTGCTTGAAGGTCCAGGTTTCATAACCTTGCTCTGATGTATGTGCCCTGTGACGTTGTGATCCTCATATTTCATTATATCAATTTAATCCATGAAACAAATATTTTATATTTCAGGTAGGTTATCCAAACCCGACTTGGTCGATGCTGATTCGAAGCTAGGGAGGCCTAGGGCTGAGTTCATTTATTGCCCAGCCACATAGAGAGAGAAAAGCCAAAAAGAAGAAAAGGGGTTGCAGTGGCAGCCATGGGAGGAGGATTGCAGGGGTCATGGCATGTAGAAGCGGTGGCGGCAAATGATGGTGACTAGAGGTCGTTTCTCCGGCGACTCTTCTTGAGTTTCCGGTGACTTCCTGTTGATTTTCTGAGGTAGGGTGATGGACTCAACCCAAACATATCTTATTATATATAGATGTATATATGTGGTGTGGGAATGTATATGTATATATATTTATCTTTGTAGGTTGTTTCAAAATTTGCTGCCATTGATCTGGTTGTTTTTTGGGTTTGCTACTGGGTTTGAGATCAGAGTCAGAGCTGGTGTGATTTCTTGAATTGTGTGGCTAAGCAGGTCTGAAGTGGTGACTTGATAGGTCTATGGGGGCTGTTTTAGTGGTATGGCTTGTGTTTGGGCATGATGAGGGGGGTGTTGGGTGGCATGAGATGGCATGGTATACAGGTTGATGTGTGAACCTGATGGGTTGGTTTAGATAAAGCATGGTATACTAGTTCCTACAGATTTAGATGAAGTTGTTGGTTCCAGTATTCAGAAGTCATGGACATAAACATTGGTCTTGGTATCTGAGATATAGATGAGGTGTGTGACAAGGTGATGGGATCAGGAAGTAAACGGATGAAGAATAATTACTTATTAGAAATTTTAGTTTATTTATGAATTTTAATGGCATTAGGATTTTAGTTCTATTTGTTTTCCTTGTTGGATAATCCTTGTCTCTCTTCTCTTCTCTGGTTCTACACCAATTTGGTATCAAAGTCTTGCTTAATCGAACATCGTTTATCTCCATGACCTTTTTTATTTTCATTGAATGAAATTAAAATTTCTAATTGGTAATTATTCTTCATATATTTTCTTCCTGATCCCACCACCTTGTCATACGCCTCATCCATATGTCAGATGCCAAGACCCATGTTTACAGCCTTGAATTTTTTGCTGGTTTTATTTTTCTCTTTAATTTTTGAGATTTAGATAAAACTTATTGTGCCTTGGACAAAGCTTTGGTATTATGCTTGTGGCTTCAGTAGTATTCTTATTGTGGTTGAGTAGATGTTGATTTAGAATCACAAGATGGGGGTTGAAAGTTAACACTATAGTTAAGGATGTAGAAAAGCATGCTCATTCCATTTAATATAAAAGAGAATGCTTATTCCATTTAATGTTCATGAAGTATTATGCTGTTTCACAGTTCTTGCTCTGTCTACTAAACACTCATATTTGCTGCTTGTATGAATGGATTGTTTTATAATATTTTTCTGAGCAAATTTTTTATGTTTTGTTTTTGAGATCTGCTTTCTACTATTGTTCAGGGTGGCTAGGAGTCATTTGATTGTTGTCACTTTTGGGGGTCTAAACTTTTTGAAGCCTTAGCTGTTACTGTGTATCCTTTGTTCAAGATGTCCTCACCTTCAAAGGCACTATCAACTGAAGTTGGGAACCTCAGTCATCAAAATCGTTTCCCTGTGGATCCAAACTTGTGCAATTGCAGTGAAAGCCATTTGGAACATGAGGATGTGGAAGAGAGTGAGGAAGAGGAAGAGGATGTAGATTTTAACCCCTTTTTAAAAGAATCCCCATCTCTGGAAGCTTCTTCAAGCCTGAGCTCTGAAATTGAAGTTTTCGATGCTGATATTGCTGACAGCATGGGAAACACATTTGTAGCCTTGGCTACTAATTTTTCATCAATACCACCTGGTCAGGTGCAAGACTATGCCCTTGGAGATTCAGAGCATGGTGAGGAGATTGTGATGCAAACTGCCATTTCATCTGGAGAAACAGGTGAAAAAGAATCAGAAAAATCATGTCCCACAAGATTCAAGAAGAGAAAAGCAGTTTTGATATCTCAGCCTGAAAATAGAACAATTCATAGAAAGGAGAATGATTCAGGCAGTGGAATTGATATTGTTAATGATGTTATCGTTGGAGATATAACATATTCTAGAGAGCCAATTATGGATATAGATGATGAGGATGCCATCTGCAAGCGCACGAGGGCCCGCTATTCACTTGCTAGTTTTACACTTGATGAACTTGAGACTTTTCTTCAAGAAACAGATGATGATGATGATCTTCAAAATGTCGATGATGAAGAAGAGTATAGGAAATTTCTCACAGCTGTTTTGCAGGGTGGAGATGGTGATAATCAGGTTAGACAAGGAAATGAAATTGTCGATGATGAAGATGAAGAAAATGATGCTGACTTTGAAATAGAAATTGAAGAGGCGCTTGAGAGTGACCTTGATGAAAACACAAGGGGTGACAACCAAGAAGAGCGTGAGGCAGCTGGTCGACGCCCTGAGACTAGGCAAAATAGACGCCAAAAAGCTTCTGTCCAACAGAAAAATAGGCTTTTGGGACAGGGAAATAGGCCATTGCGCCCGCTCTTACCCAATGCACCTATTTCAACTTTCCCTGTGTTAGCACCTGAGACTGCTCAACGTTGTTTGTCTTTCTCAGGACATGATGGTTTTATAAATGGATTTACTGCACATCAACTGGGCCAGTTGCATTGTTTAATACACGAGCATGTGCAACTTCTTATTCAGGTGTTTTCTCTTTGTGTTCTTGAGCCTTCTCGGCACCACATTGCCTCCCAAGTTCAGGAATTGATTTCGGAGATGCTTCACAAACGTGATCAAGTAATGTCATGGAGAAGGGTGCCGTATCCTTGTTTTTGCTTTTGTCCTCCATATATTCATCCATCAGTGCGACAAGGAATTTCCAAATCATTAACAGCACCATGCCCCTCTGGGTCAGCCTGTTCCTTTGATGAGCAGAGAGATTGCTCCTCTGGAACTAACAGAGGGCTGCTTCCTGACGTAATTTCTCCTTCTAAAGAAATACCTCAAAATGGTTTTAATGGACAAGAGAGTCACTTTCAAACTTCTGACAGCGCTTTGTGGGCCCCGTTTGTAAATGTGCCCATCCTATCTGTTCTGGATGTAGCTCCGCTTAATTTAGTTGGAAAATATATGGATGACGTGTCTATTGGTATGTCACATAGAAGGGATTAAATACTTGTGTTTCAGTAGTTATTTGATCATTTCTGCTTACCATTGTTTGGAATTATTGACAGCTGTGCAAGGGTATCAGAGGCTACATATCCAAGCTGATTGTGATACTCGTTTTAAAAAGGAACCCCTGTTCCCCTTTCACAGTTCTGAGTGTCTTGCTGAAGATAATGCTGAAGTTCTAAGAGGGACCACTCTGCCAACTGCAAAGGTGCCGCCATATTCTGCTGGTGTTCAACCACCTAAAAAGACATTGGCTGCTGCACTTGTTGAAAGGACCAAGAAACAATCAATTGCTCTAGTTCCGAAGGAAATTGTTGAGTTATCTCAAAGATTCTTTCCACTGTTTAATCCAGACCTATTTCCACATAAGCCACCCCCGGCACCTGTTGCAAACAGGGTTCTTTTCACAGACGCAGAAGATGAGTAAGTTTTATTTAATTATTAATTTTTATTATTCTACCACACTTAGTTTAGATTGCTTGAATGAATTCTTCTTGAAATCAATCACAAGCCCCATTTTAGTTTTGTAGAGTTACTTTCATCATGGATCAAATGGTTCTTATCTGCCTGGACTATGTTACTTTGCAAAAAGCACAATAAAGATATTTGCAATTACCAGGATTGGGACTTCTAATCATAAACAGAAAGCTTTGAGAACTCCATTTCTAGAAGCATTGTAAGCATACTAAAGATTTCAAATGAATAACCAATGACAAACCCAAAGTAAGATCTCCATGCCACAACTCATATCTATCAACTTTTGCAATTGGTAAGGTGCATTTAACTTTTAACACTTAATAAAATTATACCTGCATAACCTACAATTAACGTAAAAAATATTAGGTTCAAACCTGATTATGTACGGTAACAAGCATGCTTTATACAAGATTCCCAATTGGCCCCCGTTTTCTTGCAAATATCTGCATCATCATGGACTGTTAAACTCATTTTGGCCTCTTTTTTTGTGTTTGTTTCCTAGCACTACAAACCTAAAACCTAGAAATAATTAGTTTCAAAAGGACTTAATAGAGTTCATTTTATAATAAGATTTTGTGCAAATGCTCTTTTGGATTATGTTCAAGAACTTGAAGGAAATATATAATTTCCCTTTGCCACGAAGTGGATCCAGTGGATTTCAGCTCCCAGTTATGCAAATGAATGGCTTTCTTATAAAGCCACGTGGAATGATTTTGTAGTTAGTCCTTATGCTCTGAGGAATAATGCTCATCTCGTATTCAATATTGATTTTGTGCAATGTCAATTAGTTAATTTGCCTTCATCTTAGTGGAAGCATAGTTTCAGTGTGAAGAAGCTCTGATCCAAATTTCTCAAAATTTATCTGCATCTTAGCTGGAAGTTTAAAGTACTGGTGTTATAGTTTTGTAGCGGTCATCAAGTCAGGCTTATTTGGCTGCATATGCCTCAGAATTTGAAAGAATGATACTTTCTTATGTGGAACATAAAGAAATGAAACTGTTTTTCGTTATTTATGACAGTGGTTCTGCGTAGTGTTTTTACTCTGCAGTATTGATTTGCTTTGTACATTAGTTCTATGTTGAATGTCACTTTACTTAATTGCTCCATGGCCATAATTTTGGCACGTTTCAATCTGTAACCTTCAGCAATGATCCATACACGTGAAATTCTATCCTACTTATTTGTTGGAATACCTGTGGAAGCTCACTTGTTTATTTGGTATTGTGTTGTAGATTACTGGCATTGGGGTTGATGGAATATAATACAGATTGGAAAGCAATTCAACAACGATTTCTTCCTTGTAAAACTAAGCATCAGGTAATTTCTTTTGTGGACTTAGCATTGCATATACTGCATAGCACATTTTTTGTCGTATGAAATTGTATGAAGCTCCTAAAGTTTTTCATTTTCATTTTTTTTAAAAAAAATTTCCCTCTTGACTTGACTGTGCTGATTGGATTTTTCTTCCCTGCTGCAATTCAATAGTGTATTGTTTACTTAAGAGTTTCTTTTAATAACACTGAGCATTTAGGTACTGAAAAATTCTAAATCTGCTTTAGTGCTGAAAACTTGAGGTAGCTAAACTTTCAGAACTCAAAATTTAAAACAAGTTCATCTGTTAAGATAAAATTTACAACAAATTTCCAATTTCAGGATTCAGTGGTAAGCCATGTTGTTCTACTACTTCCCAGTTTCAGCATCTTTCTAACGTCAAATTTCCGATCATTTTGGGTTAAGATCTAGGCATATGGAGTTTGGGTGCATCACCTACATGCCAGCTGACAGGTCCAGATTGCTATTTTGGTCTGGCACGTGTCTGGAAATTGCCAGTCTGCAATATGCAAATATGCATGGGGTTGATGAGCACATTTGGCAGTGTGCTAAACTACTTGCAATTGGAATTAGTGACTTGGTTTCCCTCAGGCAAAAAAACATGCCCTATGCATAACACTTAAAATGAAACTCTTTGAAGTTTGAATCTTGCACCATTTTGTGTGCTATCTTTGTTCCAAGAACTTCCAATCCAGAGTTGCTGCTCCATTTCTCTATCATGCTAATGATTAAGTACATTGCCTTCTTTTTTTTCCTTTTCCCTTCATTTTTTGTTCTCTCTTGAATTTTCTTCCAACTTTTTATTCTTAAAATTGAAATTGTTGAGGTGGAATATTATTGTAATTCATCATCTCTGCTGTGGTGATTTCTAAGAAGTGTTAATTTTGTTACAGATTTTTGTTCGACAGAAAAACCGTTCATCTTCTAAAGCACCAGAAAATCCAATCAAGGTATGTAAATATCCCTATCATATTCACCAAATAGAATTGCCTTCCTTCATTTTGCATTCCAGTCTGATGGAATTTCATTGGGAATGTATTTCACAAAGTGCCTAATTTTGAGCAGTCCCTGAAATCATGGTAAATGGTCCAGAGGATATTCAGGGTATCAGAATACTGAAACATCCGAGTTGATGTCATATTTTGGACAACATATTGCAATAGATGATCTAAAGATTATTCTAATTTATTAATAGATTATAAGATGCAGCAATGGTGGACCTGGATATGTTTATCATATAGGCACTTTGATTATGGGCTCACTACTTTTCATTAGTTAAAATATTGTGAGGCTTTTACAATCATGCAGGCAGTTCGTAGAATGAAAAGCTCCCCCTTGACTGCAGAAGAGATAGCACGTATTCAAGAGGTCAATTTATTTTGGTATCTTTTGTATTTATTTATTTGAGAATTCATCTTCTCATGCTTGCTCTGTCTCATTCATGTGTATAACCTAAATCATTCAGGGACTAAAGGTTTTTAAGCTTGACTGGATGTCTGTGTGGAAATTTGTTGTCCCATATCGAGATCCATCCTTACTACCCCGGCAGTGGCGCATTGCTACTGGAACTCAGAAGTCATATAAAACAACTGCAGATAAAAAGGAGAAGCGAAGGTTATATGAATCAAATAGAAGAAAGTGCAAACCTGCGGCTTCGCCAAGTTGGCAAACTTCATCTGAAAAAGAGGTAAGCTTATTTTTTGAACCATCTGAATGGCTATTATGATATGTGAGTGCTATAACACAGACATGCAAACCTGATATAAGCTAGCTGAGGTTGCCTAACTTGGACTTGGCTTGAGCTCAGAATAGTCTTTGACAGACTTGAACTTGATTTATTTTCTATCATCCTCCCATGTATGACAGTCTTGCTGAATGGGTTGGACAATGAAATTAAACTTTTGACTACATAAACTACAAATTTTCAAAAGCCCCATAATTAAAACTGAACTCAGAAATTATGACGCTTGTTTGTTTATTATAGTGTCATTCACTGTAGTATTTTCGTGTATCTGGTTTATTAGATAAGTATGTAGATTATCTAATCTTACATGATTATAAATACATTCATGGCAGAGTGGGGTGATGTATTGTGTTTGGCTAGAGGCTAGGACTTGCTCATGATCCTTATAATTGTGCTCTTGTTTGGCCTTATTGCAGTGGGATGAGATCTTTTGTAATCAATGCTTTGACCTTGTTATACATTTTTTATTGACTTGCAGGATTGTCAAACTGATAATGCTGGTGGGGAAAATAATAGCGGAGATGATTGCTTGGATAATGAAGATGAAACTTATGTTCACGAGGCATTTTTGGCAGATTGGAGGCCTGGTACCTCCTTTCCCTTTCTCTCTAGGCTTCCTTCCTCAAATCATAGAGAAAGAAGCCAACCTAGTGATTTATTGTCACAAGGGGGTTCTTGTGTCACGGTACAAACAAATAATAGTGGCTCTGGAGGATCTCAACCCCAAATTGGTCTCAAGTTTCCAGCTCATTTAACCCATATTAGACAGTATGCAGCTGTTGGTGAGCCAAATCGTGCTGTTTCTGATACGACTTTGAGGCCTCCCAAATCTCAGTTCTGCTCCCGGCCATATCGATCTCGTAGATCAAACAGTGCTCACTTAGTACAGTTAGCTCCAGATTTGCCTCCTGTAAATCTTCCACCATCTGTCTGTGTAATGTCTCAGTCTGCTTTTAAAAGTTATCGGGGTGGAGCATCTACTAAGGTTCCAGCTGCTGAAACTGAAAAACTAGTTTCACCACTTCTTCGTGCTGCAAATTCAGGAAGCAGCCATCCAATAAAATCTACAGAGAACAAAAGCAATGCTAATCAGCATCAACAAGAAGCTTTTGTCCTCAGAGATAGATGTGTTGAAGGAGATAAAGGTGACTCAGATCTACAGATGCATCCTTTACTATTCAAGTCCTCTGGAGATGGCCATATGCCATATTACCAATTAAACTGCTATAATAGCACTTCAAGTTCTTTCAATTTCTTCTCACGATTCCAGCCTCAGTTAAATCTCAGTCTCTTATATAATCCTCACCACCAAGCAAACCAAGCAGTTAATCATTTTGATAAATCTTCAAAGTCGAAGGAAACAACTTCTCCGGCTGGTGGTATTGACTTCCATCCACTTCTGCAAAAAGCCAATGATGCAAATGGTGATTCAGTAACTGCACACTCAGTTGCCGATCTATCTGTTAATTTGGAACCGTTAAGAAGCAGTAATGCTCAGCTTCCATTTAATGCTGTCCAGTCTGAGTCACGGGCCAACAGCAATCGATTGGCTGCTTGTACTAAGTCAGGCAGCCCAAACGAAAAAGCTAGTGAACTAGACTTGGACATTCACCTAAGTTTTTCATCCAGAAAGGAGAAAGCTATAGGAAGTAGAGATGTTAACGAACTCAGCTCAACAACATCGAACTTAACTGTTCGAGGTTCTGGAACTGCCATGGAAGCTCAAGCCACCAAAAGTTCATGTCATCAGCGAAGTGAATATTCAGGTGCCCATTTATTTGTTGAATCAAGCAATAATATTTCTATGACTGACATTAACAATGAAGGCGACGGGTCTCTGCCAGAAATTGTGATGGAACAGGAAGAGTTAAGTGACTCTGAGGAAGAAATTGGAGAACATGTAGAGTTTGAGTGTGAGGAGATGGATGACTCTGAAGGAGATGGAGTATCTGACTCTGAGCAGATCATGGACATACAAAATAAGGTATCTGTACTGCATCTTTCAGTTCACGCAATGCATATTTCATTTCTTCATATATCTATGTGTTATCCACCATATTTTTTTACCCAGGCTGATTTTAGTGCATTATATTTTATTTGTAGTGACTGGCATTGTCTGTCATAATATTCTATAATTAATTTGGTCTTTCTTAGTCTGGAGGACACAGCCCACTGTAGGAGCCCACTTGTTGACTCAGACTAACTAACCTTCTCCAACCCAGTGAGCAATCTGAACCTTTCAAGCCCCAAGAAATCTCCCAACAGATGAGCCCTAAAGGTTTTTTCAATTGGTTGAATGAAAGCCAAGGCACTTGCATTAAATTCCATTACTAATAGTCGACGTCTTTTTTTTGGGTAAAGTGAATTTTATTGACCAAACAAGAGAACACATACAACAAAACTGGTCAGGCCAGTCCAAAAATCACAGAATTAGAATTTCTCGTAGTACTGTAAACTTGTAAAGTCTATCCTTCACAAATTGCTTTCCAGAAAATTCTTTGATAGTCTAAAAGCTCCTTTTTGTGTTTTGACATATATTGTTGTTTGCACTTGAATTAAGTGACCAGTGTGCCTCTTGTTTAATTTTCAAAAGATGCATTTTTCTATTTGTTGACATTAAATTCTATGTAATAATACTACTTTGGTCGAAAGTAGGTTTGCTTGGTTCTTGTTTCCTCTCGTTCATGACAAGGTTACGTGAATGTATCAGAAACAAATAACAAAAGCCAGAAATTAGAAGTACTAAAGTTTGCATTTGTGGCATTCATCGAACTTGTTTGGCAGAGTCTGTTTATATCATATTATATCGAGCACGGTCCACAATTCACATGCTTCATAGTTCCTCATATCTATACCGGTTAAACAGTGCTAATCTTGTTTTCCCAACTGTTTATAATTGTTACTAGGAGGTCCCAAATGCCACAAGAGAAACAATTGAGAGAGATTCAGATTTTGATGATCAACAGTGCGGAGCAAGAGCCCGAGGGAAGGAAAAGCCTAGTCCTTTAGGCTTGAGTTTGAGTTCTTGTGCTCCACCGGGATGTCCTCCACGTAATAAAATGAAAGCAAAGACTACAGAGAGTACAGGCACAGAAGGTTCTGCTGGCAAAAGTCACCATCCTCCATCTCGCTCCAACAGATCTTGCAAGAAACCATTATCACGTACAAAACACATTGCAGCACAGAAACAGGCCATGGACACACCACAACAGCAAGTGAAAAGAATGGAATCGGGTTCTTTTGGTGCTGTAACCCCATTAAAGGGGTCCAAGACCAGCGCAAGCAAGAGTAATTTGGGTTTAATTATGGGTCGAGCTAGAAAAAGAGATTCAAATGTAAATAATACTGGTGCGACTGTTGAAAACTCTGGTTGTGCTTAATAGGTGGTAGGTTTGGTCGAGTAGAGCCTAAGATGGCTGTTGGATGGTGATTTGCATGTTAGCACCTCTACTTGAGTAGCGAATGACAAGGTGGAATCCTCTCTCAGGGTGTTTGAGGTCAAGAAAAGCTCTCCATGTCAATGCAGCAAGGGAGGTTTGTTCATTTTTTTGTATTTTTTTTTTCTTCTTGTAAATATTATGTGGACAAATATTTTATGTAGAGAGCTGTTTTTACCAGAAGTACGTTCTTTCATGGCTCGATGTGTCAACGGGACTTTTTGCTCGTCCCAAAGAATGAATTCTGAACTATAGAGAGTCCCCAACACATTTCATATATTGTAAATGAAGGTGAAATGGCCAAATTGAAATTGGAGGGGTTTTTTGGCCCAAGATTTGGAAAATCTTGTGGCTTCTTCTTGTTATTTGAGTTATTTTCAATAGAACAAATGCCATGTTTCCTTTAGGCTATGTTTGGTTGGAGCATTTGGAAAAGGGAAAGGGAAATAAAAAGGTTATGTAAAACTATGTGAAATGTATGTATATTTTATTCATATTTTACTTTTTCATTTTTTTTAAAAAATTTTTGTTCAAATTTTTCAACCAAACACAGTCTTAATTGTAGCACTTTACTCTCATCCAGTTTTAAGGTGGGATTTTTAGTGTTCTAATCCAGAAGCGTCAACCACATTTAGTACTTCCAATTGGCCACAAAAGGAGAAAAAAAAGATCCAACCCTGAATTTTAGTCCTCTTTTTGTCCATCTATTGTGGTTTGAAATTTTTGTCATTTTGCCCAATTAAGAGAATGATAATACATTCTCATAAGGGTTATATTTTGTTATTTTACATTAAAGTATAAAAAATAAAAAAGGCTAGAAGGTTCCAAATAGTGTCACCATAAAAGGCCAAAAATGTATATGCCAAACAAGTGGGCTTTTAAGGTTAAGATGGATGAAGTATACTTTTCACCATTATAATTTGATCTAAATTTCATCTTAGAAGTATAATTTATCCTCTCTCTTTTAATTGTTTTATTTTTAAGTTAAAAAAACCAGTTTTAGTCAAATGAGATTAGAAAATCCAACAGTGGAATTTCTTCTACTCATTCCATCTACCAAATTTCTTTTGGAAATTGCCAAGTTTCACTGACCTTTCTAGAGTGTTTTTTTGGTGACAATTACATTTATGATTTTTTTAATGGCATTGACATGTCATGGTCTCTTCTCATTCCATCTTCCAAATTCCTTTCAAGTTTCACTGACCTTGGTAGAGGTTTTTTTTATTTTTTTTATTCTTTGTGACAATTACATTTTTTACCCATTCCATCTTCCAAATTCCTTTTGGAGAGGGTAAGTTTCACTGACCTTTTTGTGACAATTACATTTATGGTTTTTTTTTTTTTTTAACTGCACTGGCATGGCAACATCAGAGATCTCTATTTTATATTAGTAATGGATGGAAATGCGATACATTTTAAATTTTATAGTAAGATTGATGAATGAGGAAAATCATTGAGCAATTTTGAACAATTTCATGAATGAGAAAAATCATTTAGAATAGTCGAGCAATGTGGAAATTATTGAATGTGAAGAATATTCTCTAAAAAAAAAAAAGAAAAGAAATTTGACAATGTTTATATCAAATGAGATGTATGCTTTATGTAATTGAATAGATATCATATATATATATATATATCTTTTAGGATAAATTATAATAATAGTCTCTAAAGTTTAACACCTTTTTCATTTAAGTCCCTAAAATTTTAATTTTGTCAATTGAGACCCCAAAGTATTAATTTCAAATCAATTTAATACTGAAGACTATTTAAAATTAAACATAAGTCTAAAGGTTATATAAAATTGTGATTAGGCTCATATTTTAATTTATTATTAACATAATTATCCTCTGCATGTGTGTTTTTATAATTGGTATATTTCTCACTGACTGATTAATTCTAAGTGCTTTTATATGTCATCTTCTATTTCTATTCTACGATTATTTATTTCTTCTAATCGCAATTATTCGTTTTATCTATTTTTTTTTGTTGATATTTTTAATATTATTTAATATTTCATTTTATTATCCTTTTCTTATTCCACCATTATTTATAATTCGTCTAATTTATAATTATTTAGATTCATTTTTATTTTTATTTTTTTGGTGGTATTGATTCAATATATTCCCTTGTAAAATTTTCCCCGTAAGGATAAGTATAATTATATTGATTACCTTTTATATAATTATAGATGTCAAACTTCATGTATAATTTCTAATTGATTTTTCTTAAGATTTTTGTTAATTTTTTTTAATAACCTTATTGTAGTATTATTTTATTCAATAATTGTTTGTAGTGCAGTACTATTATTTAAATTATCTTATTCGACTTTTTCAATGTATTTAATGCTCATATATTAATATTAGCAAAATTGATAAACCAAAAGCCTATATCAATTTTAAAACACACACATAGAGGATAATTAAATTAATAATAAATTAAAATTTGGGCCTTCTAACAATTTTATATAACTTTTGGAGTTACATTTTATTTTGATATTGTCTTCGTGAGTAAATTAATTTGAATTTAATACTTTAAATACTTTAATTAACAAAATTAAAACTTGAGAAAATTAAACGAAAAAAGTGTTAACCTTTGGGAATTATACTCTGATTTATTTTGCAACTTTGATAGAGACCCCCAATCACCAACCCCCACCACCCCCCACACACACGTGGGGGTTGGTGATTGGAGGAAGAGAGAAAAAAAAAAAAGAAAGAAAGAAAATCTGGCCAATCATAGGCCAAGGGGGTCGTGAGGGTCACTATTTGGAGGGGTTCCGGAACATTTTTGTTTATTTTGTGCTATAAGACAAAAGTGTTGTAGACAAGTAAATAGAACAATTCAAAGTGTTTTATTTATTTATTTATTTTCATTATTATTATTATTTTTTTCACTTTGTCACGGACTCTCTTATAAAGAGATGAGGTGATGAGGCAGAGTTTTAGGAAGAGTTTTAATAAGAGCTCTAATGTTGTGACAAGATTAAAATATCAAATTAATGGGTAACCCCTATCCATTAGAACTCCTTTAAAGTTCTCTCCTAAACATTTTTGTATGGGTCCACACATATGGAGTCCACCACCTTATGAGAGGGACAATAAAAAATGTAATGCTACAGATGGTGTCTTAAGCGGTGTTACTTTGGCTGATAAAAAAAAAAAAAAAATAGTCAGTCTGTTTGATTCTTATTTTTAGAATTTATTTTTTAAAAAATTGAAATTTTTTTTTCTTTTTTTTTTTTATTGAATTTTTTAATATTCTAAGCAATTTTTTTTTTAATTCTAATTTTTAGATACGCCTAATACAAATATACTTAAAAAGTATAATATTTGTGAAAACAATCTTTAAAAAACTTACTAAATACCAAAAATACAAAAACAAATTATGAAAATTCAGTACATTTTTTTTTCTTGTATATTTATTGATTTTTTTAAATATTATTTTATAAATACTTTACTCTTTAGATACATCTAGGTGCATCTATAAAAAAAAAAAATTTGTTTAAAATTTAAAAGATATTCACTAAAAATAAAAATAAAAATACGAAAAACAAAAAACAAAAAACAAAAAATTTAATTTCCAGAAAATTAAATCCAGAAAATTGAAACCAAACACACCAAGTGTTATTTTTAGATTTTCACATGTTTTAGAGTGTTTTCACTAAATATTTTTTTTAAAAAAAAGAGCTTATTTCTAGTCCACATTTACGGATTGGATAGTCTAACTAAACTCGTGAAGCTCACCACAAACCCTATTATAATGATTTATCCATTCATGTTGTTGTTCTCTATGCGTTAATGTTCATTAGAAAATTGGATTGATCTATTAAGTACAATCATTAATTTTTCTACAAAAAATTAAAAAAAAAAAAGTCAGTAAGAATAGTTTTGAACAAAGTTTGTCTTCAGTCCACACTTGCTGACAATTTCCAAACACTACCTTAATTCGAGCCTTAAGTTCAATTTCATCTAGTTGATATAATCGTCCAATTTAAAAGGATTACAAATGTAAAGAAAGCACAAAGAGCAAAACAAGCATATGACTAAATTCTCTGTATATCAATCCAATTTCATTCGATGCATCCCAAGAGATAAGTATGACTAATTCAAGTAGTAACAAATTTTCTTTTATATATTTTTTTGGACTGTTCTTCAATCCTTGGTCGTTTGATGTTCACCGCCCATTTGACAAAAACGAAAACAAAAAAAGCAAAAAACAAAAAGCAAAAAAAAAAAAATCAATCTCCCTTGCCTCTTTCAATTTTTGTAGCAACAATTTTTTGTCATTGTACTGCTTTGGCTTCGCCGAAATTCAAGGTTACTCTGTTAAATGAAAACATCATTTTCATATAAATTTGAATTTAAACACTCAAATACTTTAGATAGGCTTAGAATATCGTATAACATTGTTTACATGAAATTTTAAATAAGGGATTTTAGGGCATATTAAAAGAAATTGAATAGTTATTCAGTAGTCTCGCAGTACTATATATGACCTGTGTAAAACTCTCAACTAATAATATAGTGAAAAACTTTATAAATGAGACCATGTTAATAGGATCAGCCTCCTCTCCAGCCATTTCCAATCCGGCTCTGTCCAGCCATAAGGAGGCGATTGGGACACGTGGTGGGTAACAAAATCTAAAGCCTGAATGAGTCCACATCATGTCTTAAGAAGATAAATAAATGGAACGGTGTCGTTTTGGAAAAAGACGATAAATAATTTAAATTAATATTTTAATTTTTAAATATTTTAATATTTAAATATGTTACGATTTTTTTAATTTTTTTAAATATTTTTAAATATTTTAATTTCAAAATATTACGATTTCAATTTTTTTAATTTCAAAATATTTTATAAAAATAAATTCAAACTCTATTTTATAAAAATATTTTTAAATATTTTAATTTTTTTGTTATGTATTTGATTACAATTTGAGTGTAGAGTTATAAAAGTAGTATGGAATTTCGAGTTTTGTGTTTGGTTATGAGTTTTAAAAATAATTTTTTAATTGAGTTTTGTTTTATGTGTTTGGTTACGATTTGAGTGTAGAGTTGTTTTTAAATTTAAAATATTAATATTTTAAATTATTTAATTTTTTTGAATATTTTAAGAGAAACCTGGCATCAAATTTAAAATAAATGATTTGAGTCAATAAAATAAAATAAATAAATAATTTAATTTAATTTAATTTAATCAAAAATTTAAAACTTAAAAGGTTCAAAAAGTTTAAAAAAACAATTCAATCAATTCAAAAAGTTTAACACTGTGCCGGGCAAAAAGTTTAAACAAAAAGTTTGATACACTACGTTAAGTCTTATTTGTTTGCCGGGTAACCGGTTGGTCAACCGGCCGGTTGACCGGCCGGTCGACCGGTTTAGACAATTTTTTTTTTTTTTTTTTTTTTTTTAAATTGTTTGAACTTTTTTTTAAAATTTTTTGAACCTTTTAGGTTTTAAATTTTTGATTAAATTAAATTATTTATTTATTTTATTTTATTGACTCAAATCATCTATTTTAAATTTGATGCCAGGTTTCTCTTAAAATATTCAAAAAAATTAAATAATTTAAAATGTTAATATTTTAAATTTAAAAACAACTCTACACTCAAATCGTAACCAAACACATAAAACAAAACTTAATTAAAAAATTATTTTTAAAACTCATAACCAAACACATAACTCGAAATTTCATACTACTTTTATAACTCTACACTCAAATCGTAATCAAATACATAACAAAAAAATTAAAATATTTAAAAATATTTTTATAAAATAGAATTTGAATTTATTTTTATAAAATATTTTGAAATTAAAAAAATTGAAATCGTAATATTTTGAAATTAAAATATTTAAAAAAATTAAAAAAATCGTAACATATTTAAATATTAAAATATTTAAAAATTAAAATATTAATTTAAATTATTTATCGTCTTTTTCCTAAACGACACCGTTCCATTTATTTATCTTCTTAGTACATGATGTGGACTCATTCAGGCCTTAGATTTTGTTATCCACCACGTGTCCCAATCGCCTCCTTATGGCTGGACAGAGCCGGATTGGAAATGGTTGGAGAGGAGGCTGATCCATGTTAATATGTCTTAGATAGGTAGTTAAGGAAAAATTATTAAATAATTTTAGAGTCCGTACCTATATGCTGCTTTCGACAAAGTAGATATAGTAATTGAGGTGAATGTGATTTTTATGTATCATACATAAATAAATTTGAATCATTAGATTTAAAAGTAAAATAAATCTAACCATTGATTGGTAATAATTAAAATTAGGTTAAGAAATCTAGGTTGTTTCATAAAAAATAAGATAGTTTTCAATGGTCTTGAAACTAAAAAGTGGTTTTCAACTTACCATAATAACTAAGTACACTTACTATTTGATATGATTATACTTAATATTTTTAATAACTATACTTACCATTCAATTATTAATAAAATATACTTAACCTGCTAGTTAGGTAACAAGTAAACTTAAAAAATTAAGTTATAATAAATTTTCAAAACCTCTAAAATAAATATAAAATTTATAAAATAGAATTTAAGAAAAATATATATAAAATAAATGTGAATTTTATACATTTTATTATAATTTATTACATTTTATGAAATATGATTTTTTTTATTATTTATTTATTTACTTAATGGCAATAAATGAAACCTAGTTTCCTTTTCATTTACCACACTTGAAAATAATAAATGCAATTAATGAAGAAATATAACTAATAAAATATAGAAAAATTTAAAATTTATTTAAGGATTCCAGGAACAAAATTTTATATTTATTTTTAAAAATTTTGAATATTTGAAGATAAGATTGTTGTTGATTTGGAACTCTTTAGGTAAGAATTTATAACTCTATAGTCTCTATCTCTTTTTTTACTTTAACTTTCCATGAAATTTTGAATTTATAAATTTTAATGTTTTGTTGGAACAACATTTCACCTAGTTAAAAGAAAAACTATGAGATTTAAGTGGTAAGGAAAAAAAAAAATCAAGTTTGATGAAATAGTAAGTGGAGCCTTAAGTTTAGTTTAAATGATTGATTAATCAAATCTATTAAAATAGTAAGTAGAGTCTAATTGAGTAGTAAGTATTGTTTAAGTGATGAGTCAAGTTTGATAAAGTAGTAAGTAGAGTCTAATTGAGTAGTAAGTGTTGTTTAAGTGATGAGTCAAGTTCGATAAAGTAGTAAGTAAAGTCTCATTGAGTAGTAAGTGTTATTTAAATGAGTGATAAGTTAAGTCTGAAAAAGTAATAAGTAGAGTCTCATTGAATATTAAGTGTGGTTTAAATGAGTAATAAGTTAAGTCTGATAAAATAGTATGGTTTAAATAAGTGGTTTCCAACTTACTACAACAACTAAACACACTTACTACTTGATATGGTTGTACTTACTATTCCACATAACTACACTTACCATTCAAACATTAATAAAATGCACCTAACCTCTAAAATAAATAAATTTTATAAAATAGAATGTAAACAAACAAAATAAAATGTGCAAAATAAATATGAAATTTATAAATTTTAAATTTTTTACATTTTATAGAATATTATTTTTTTATTTATCTACTTAATGGCAATGAATGACAATAAATGAAACCTAGTATCTTTTTCATCTACCACAATAAATGCAATTAATGAGAAATATGATTAACAAAATATAGGAAATTTTCAAATTCATTTGAGGATTCCATAAACAAAATTTGATGTTCATTTCTAAAAGTTTTGAAGATTTTAAGATAGAATTGTTGTTGATCTGAAACTCCTTAGGTAAGTCTCTCTCTTTTTACTTTCACTTCCATTATATTTTGAATTTATAAATTTTTATTTTTTGTTGGAACAACATTTTACCTAGTTAAAAAAAAAAATTTATGAGATTCAAGTGGTAAGAAAAAAAAAAAATCAAATTTGATGAAATAGTAAATGTAGTCTTCAGTTTAGTTTAAATGATTGATAAGTCAAGTCTAATAAAGTAGTAAGTAGAGTCTTATTGAGTAAGAAGTATTGTTTAAATGAGTGATAAGTTAAGTTTGATAAAATAATAATTACAGTCTCACTGAGTAGTAAGTGTGGCTTAAATGAGTGGTAAGTCAAGTCTGAAAAAGTAGTAAGGAGAGTCTCATTAAGTAGCAAGTGTGATTCAAATGAGTGGTAAGTCAAGTATGATGAAATAGTAAGTACAGTCTTATTGACTAGTAAGTCTGGTTTAAATGGCTGATAAGTCAAGTTTGATAAAGTAGTAAGTAGAGTCTCATTAAGTAGTAAGTGTGATTTTGATAAAGTAGTAAGTACAGTCTCATTGAGTAGTAAGTGTAGTTTAAATAAGTATTAAGTCAAGTTTGATAGAATAGTAAGTAGAGTCTTACTGAGTAGTAAGTATTATTTAAATAACTAATAAGTCAAGTTTGATAAAGGAGTAAGTAGAGTCTCATTAAGTAGTAAGTGTGATTCAAATGAGTGGCAAGTCAAGTTTGATAAAGTAGTAAGTACAGTCTTATTGAGTAGTAAGTGTGGTTTAAATGAGTGGTAAGTCAAGTATGAGGAAATAATAAATACAGTCTCATTGACTAGTAAGTGTGGTTTAAATGGTTGATAAGTCAAGTTTGATAAAGTAATAAGTAGATTCTCATTGAGTAGTAAGTGTGATTCTGATAAAGTAGTAAGTACAGTTTCATTGAGTAGTAAGTGTGGTTTAAATGAGTGTTAAGTCAAGTCTGATAAAATAGTAAATAGAGTCTTATTAAGTAGTAAGTGTTGTTTAAATAACTGATAAGTCAAATTTGATAAAGTAGTAAGTAGAGTCATATTGAGTAGTAAGTGTGATTCAAATGAGTGGTAAGTCAAGTCTGATAAAGTAATAAGTACAGTCTTAGTGAGTAGTAAGTGTGGTTTAAATGAGTGGTAAGTCAAGTCTGATGAAATAGTAAGTACAGTCTCATTGACTAGTAAGTGTGGTTTAAATGACTGATAAGTTAAGTTTGATAAAGTAGTAACTAGAGTCTCATTGAGTAATAAGTGTGATTCTGATAAAGTAACAAGTACAGTCTTATTGGGTAGTAAATGTGGTTTAAATGAGTTTAATTACCATTCAAAAACACAACACTTACTATTACTTCTCATTCTACTTGCAACTCTTTGTGACTCAACTTACCACTTACCATCCATTTTACTTCCTAGTATTGTACTTACCATTTTTTACTTACTTTTTCTTAATTAATTTGTTTATGCTTATTGTAGATGGAAGACAATATTGAGCAAAACAAGAATAACATTATATATGAACTAGATGATGATGATGGTAATGATGGTGAGTATAATATTCATAAGGAAGATGATCTCGAACAGATTATCTGTGTTTTGGTGATGTGTTGATGTTGGATACTAGGTATCAGACAAATGCGTACAACAAACCTTTTGTGATATATACTACAAGGTGTGAGCAACCACTTTCAAATGACCATTTTTGGGTGTGCACTGTTGGCTTCCGAGACTGTAGAGACATACATATGGGTGTTAAAGAAATTTCTTGATGCGATGGATCACAAGATGCCTCTGTCCGTAATCGCTGACGGGGATAAGACCGTTCTGTTCCAAAATAGGACTTGTGCATATTTGGCTTACGAACCTTATGGTGCAAAATATGTTGCTACAACTCATAAAAATTAGTATAAATATCAATAACACAAGCTTAGTATAGATAAACATGACATGCTACATAGTCAAATGCTTTCAATTATAAAATGCATAAGTAAATTACCAAAAAATATGTAGGTAGATATATTTCACATCTGGGATACAATCCTTTTACTTTAATGTAAATTGCAAAGCAACTAAAGTGATTATGTAAGAAATAACAACTCATCAATAAATGTAATTATCTTGTACATTATAAATTCATTTGTGCAACGGTTTACTACTTACTTGTCCATCAAGCCAACAACCATGATCAGGTGAGTGGGGTGCTCAATTCATGACCTTCCTTTCTCATACCTAAGTTCTCGAATCAAGACAGTTTGGTTATGACGGACAAATGGCCTTTGGCATGAGTCACGGGTTTCCTAAATTTTTCAAAAATATTTAGGTGGCGACTTTGAAATCTGGCAATGCAGTCTATTTTTGGCATCTTTGGTGATTAATAGATTTTCTAAGATTTGTCAGATTTGGACTCTCATTTGTGTTTTTTCTGCTTTACGTTACACTTGTGAAACCATATTCAGAACCACGGGAGTCCGAACTGTATGGTTATCGTACCCAAGAAGACTAAACCTCTCCGAGGAGCGTGAAAAACCAGCTAATTGAGAGGTAGTAAGTCAAATTTGATAAAATAGTAAGTGAACATTCAAACTTAGTTATAACTAATTGTGACAATACTTACTACTTATTATAACAATATTTACAATTAATTGAAAGGTCTTATTGAGTAGTAAATGAGGTCTCATTAAGTAGTAAGTGTGATTTAAATGAGTAATAAGTCAAGTTTGATAAAATAGCAAGTGTGGTTTAAATAAGTAGTAAGTTAAACATGATGGAATGGTAAATACAATTTCATTAAGTAGTAAGTAGAATATTATTAAGTACTTACCATTAATGAGCACAATACTTACCATTCATTGTACTTATACTTATTGAGTAATAAATAGAGTTTAATTAAATAGTAAGCAAAGTCTAATAAAATAGTAAGTAAAGTTTCATTGAGTAGTAAGTGAGATTTAATTAAATAGCAAGTCAAGTCCAATTAATTAGTGTCTAATTGAGTAGTAAGCCATATTTAGATGAGTAGTAAGTGAAATTTGATTGACTAGTAAGTGGAGTCTCTCATTGAATAGTAAGTGGGGTTTAATATGAAACAACTAAGTGGGATTTAAATGAGTGGTAAATCAAATCCAATTGAGTGGCGTCTTTGTAAGTAGTAGTAAAGTGGAGTTTGATTGTATAGTATGTTGAGTCTCATTGAGTAATAAGTAGTGTTTAATTGGATAGTAAGTCAAGTTTGATGGAGTAGTAAGTAAATAATTAATGAGTAGTAAGTGGAATCTCATTAAGTACTAAGTGGGGTTTAATTTAGTAATAAATAGAGTCTCACTGAGTAGTAAATGAACTATAATGAAATAGTAAGTAGAAACTTATTAAGTAGTAAGTGAAATCAAAATTGAGTAGATAATGAAGTCTATTGAAGTAGTAAGTAGAAGTTCATTAAGTAGTAAGTGAAACCAAAATTGAATAGTAAGTGAAGTGTAATGAAATAGTAATAAAATCAAGAACATTAATAGTTTTTTTTCTAGTTTTAAAACTGAGAACATTTTCAATTTTTTATTTTTAAAGTTTATTTTTTAGTTTTACACACTAATATTCCATCATCATACTTCTTTATGGGTCATTTCACACACCATAAATAAACACTAAATTATACCAAATTTCTTAGAATAACGGTAAGTCCAGGACAAACGGGAAATTAAACTAATTTAATTGTTAAATTTCTAAATTAATTTTGATGAAAAAGATGGTTTTTCGTAACCTAATGATAATTAAATTAAACAAAGCGAATAAACTAGCAATTATAAATAAAGATAAATTTACTGATCTTGGAAAAAACCTATGCAGTGAGGTGATAGGCCGGGAATTTTTACTACTTGCACGGAGAATCTACTTTTGCGCCACTTTTTGCTTAAATTTGTGTGTTACTTGCCAAATCTGTTCAAGTGCACAAAACACATCATCTCCACCAAATAAACAAAATTCAAAGACTATAATTGTAACTTAAGCGGCCTCAATGTAATATCTTTCGGCTTATATCAACACAAAATTTTTTGTTTTGCACAAAAAAATAATTTAGTTTTTTTCAAAAAAAAATAAATTTAAATGTAGTTTTTTTTTTTAGCACATAATTTTTTGTAAAAAGTTTTTTCAATTTGAAAGTTGATATTTTAAAGTTGTGGAAATCAAAACGAATATCAAATCATCATATTCCTTTATAGATAATCATAAATAATGAACAATCATTGTTTGAAGGGCAATTCTGACTATTAAAAATTTAATGAGACTTGAAGGTCAAAAAAATCTTAATTATTGAGTATAAGTTCATAAATTAGAACTTGTGTATAAATGTCCTATAAATTTTCATAAATTACCTAACAAAGATGAGTCACCATAGTTCTATCTGTAAAATTTTCACTGCGTAATTACTTAAGGACATTATTAGTGACACGATATTTTAAAACTACTAAAAAATTATCGAGATAAGTTAATGATTTATGAGATCATCAAGCAATATGAATTTAGAACAAGAACAAAGGAAGAATTAATCATTGTAATAAGTATTTTTGAGGACTTGGAAAAAAAAAGTAGGCAGCTGGTTGGTTAATTAGGTTGATGACAAACTCAACCTTTGTGCTTTGGTCAGCTTAATTGAATTGAATCCCAAATATACGGTGAGTCAGTCACCCTAACTTGGATATTCAACTTTTAACACACAAAACACAAACTTTTGGTAGAAAATGTGTAGAGAAGAATTAAGTTAGGCAAGTTTTAAAAAAGTTATTTTAGAATCAAACTTGGAGGCCTTTGAAGACTTTTTAACCCAAAAAAATAAAATAAAATAAAAAAATTGATGGCCACTAATGGAGAAGAAACATGCAAGAGAGATGCCAACAGGTCAACTCTTAAAAAAAAAGGATAAATTAAATTATTGGTCTTTATAGTTTTAGTAAAATTTCACTCTTATCCCCATAATTTTTTCGTCATTTTTATTTCCACTTTCATTTCCATTTTAATGTACTCTCTCTATTGTTATCAGTTAGGAGCTTTGTCACAGTTACAAATTAAATTACCAACTATTTTACAAAAAACTCACATGTAAGGAGTTGATAAAACCTCTATTTGTTGTTGTTTTGTATATCATGCCCCAAAAAATTGGTAAGTAGGGTCACATTTTGTGTGGTAAATAAATGGTGTTTTATGTACCCAAAAAAAAAGAGGAACAAGCTAAAAAAGCTAATTTTTTGGTTTTTTTATACAAAAAAAAAAGTCATATAAAGCCAACTTTTTTACACAAAAAGTTAAAAAAGTCAAAAAGTCAAATTTTAACCAACTTTTCAAAATATTCCTAAGAGTAATTCCAGTAATAATAATTATGGTCAATTTTTGACCCGAACAACTAGTTATCAAAAAGATAAATAAATCAATAGTAAATATAAGTTCACCTTGTGTGGTAAGCAAGTTCAATTTAGCTGGTAAGTAAAGTCACATTATGTGATAAGTATGATTAGCTTTTCCATAAGCAAAAACTACTTTTGGGTTGGGGGAACTATCTTATTTTTGGACTTGATTTTAATCGTAACCAATCATATCCAAATCTACCATTTAGGATTTCTTTTTGAGTATGGTATCTGAATGTTGTGTTTAGTTAGGCGATTTGGAAAGGAAAATGAAAAAGATAAGTAAAATATGAATAAAATATATCTACATTTTATATAATTTCACACACTTTTTTTCTTTTTCTTTTTTTCCAAATCTCTCACCCAAACAGAGCAGAAATATTAGGAAAAAGGACCATATTGAAAGGAAAATAAAAATGTAACATTTAAATTGATAAAACTGAAATTATAGACGTCAAAGTAAAATACAGTAAAAACTATCAACCACAAATAAAAAATGACAGGAAACAACTAGTAATAATTGATATAAGACGTCTTCCTCTGGAAATTAGCAGAAAATTGGGGGTCCAATTGAGAAAAAACTAGTAATAATTGGGTCTTTGACGTAAAAAGCAGGGAATATAAACAGGACTTACCAGATGAAGAAAACCTCATTCATTCCTGTACCGAAACCACTCAAGTTTAATTAATTAATTATATAATAAAAATAATAATAACAAGGTGGTCCTGAATTATTAAAGGTTAGTTCAATGGGCATATATTAGATGGTAGCTTAAAAATTTTCTATCTCCAATGACACCCCACTCTTCGATAGAACAATTTTTTTGAAAGGTCTAGAATTTTTAAATTACCTTCTAACCACTAAGAAATTTTTTTTAAAAAAAAAAAACCTTGTCTAAAACCTTTTTTTTTTTTTTTCTCAAATAAAAAGAGCAAAAATAAATATTTCTCCTCCAATGGCCTCCAAAGAAACATTTAGGCCTCTAATAGAAAAATCAAAAAAATTCCCTGTCAAAGGCTCTGTGTGGTAAAAGCTTAAAAGAACACTCCTTATCCAAAATGCCCAATAAAAAACAAAATTTCCTTATCAAAGACTTATTTATTTATTTATTATTATTAAAAAAAAAAAACCTTTCTTATCCCAAAGCTTCTAATAGTAAAGGTTATGAATAACCCAAATTTTAATTACAAAATCAAGAAAAATAAAGAAAAAATTAGTGGTAAATCTAAAGTGGAGAGCATATAAAAAGACAAGTTTATTGTACTTATTAGGTAAAAATGACAAATTCAACGGTTCTGATATAGTCAACAAAAGTTTAAAAAATTACTATCCTCACCAATACACACTAGTCAAATTGTCGCTATCTTTCACAGCCATCGTGTTTGTTAGGTTATGGGGCCAAGCAATCCATCCTTGTAAGCTCTACGAACTAAGTGTTGATAGTAGATTGATCATCACAATTACAAGTTTAGATATAAATTAAAATTCTCCTCAACACCAATTAATTTTAGATGAAGAATTGACCATTCATGAACAGAAATTTAAGTACAAACTTGAAATCTTTCATAATATCAATTGATTTTAGGTGAACTAGTGTTAATGTTGAAAAGATGCTAATGTTTTTGCTACATCACTATTAATTTTGGATTGAGGGTCCCCAACTAGGTGAGAGAGTACTTCATGCCTCAACATGCAAGTTGGTAGAGAATTTAATCAAATTCTACTTGTGAACTCTGAATCTGCGTACAATACAGATGAGTTGGTTACAATGCAAGTTCTCAGACCACCATTGATTTCTTAAAAGACAAAGTTTTAATTACCATGTGCAAATGTTGGAGACTGTTCATTCACATCAATATGAGGAAGGTAATTATAAAAAAAATTATTAGGTGCAAATAAAATATCATGAGGCAATATCGTGTTACATTCCATCAATCACAAACACTACGTGTTCATGCTGTGGACATTATTGTTTAAATCAATTATAATGAAAAAAGACACCACCTGATAATACCCTTAATATCATGTAATAATTGCTCTTTTTTCAGATATCGCTCTAATAACAGTCTCGCACACATTATCACTTTTTTAATATGGGAATGACATCTGAAAATTTTGACAGGATCATTCTACAATGTCTTCCCAAATTTAGTTAAAACACAACTGCTACTACTGTTAAGTGCTAACAAAATCATATAGTCCTCTTCCCCTGCTTTCAATATTTAACCCCTTTTTTTTTGGGGGGGGGGGGTGATTTTCTGTATTACACACATAAATATTTTGAAAATCTCTACATTACATCATACATACATATAAATACAGAGAAAATGATAGTTACATATATATGGACTATAACTTCATTTTGTCCTTTTAAAGGCCTAAAGTGATCTTTCTTGGAATCTTTACCAAAGGCAAATATCGCAACAAATCTCCACTGTAATCTTCCAAAATCCCAAAAGTTTCATTTGAGTTATCTTCAAATTACTCTCATTTAAATTTTTTTTTTTTTAAAAATCTAAAATTTTGCAACAAAAAAAATAATTTCTGAGCGAAATCAAACCATACAAATGTCGGTGTTCTATTGTCAAGTAGGCATGATTTTATTGATCGATATGTCTATTCTGCAAATTTGATTGCAGGCACAATTGTCACAATATGCCAGAAGAGTCCCATTTTGGAAAGTGAAAAATAAAATCTGCACTAAAAATTTCATAAAATGAAGAAAAAGAACCAAAATCAAACAGTGATCAAAAGTATGTTCATGGGGTCTTACAGGCGTAGATCAAGAGAGAGAATTCAAGCTTTTCTTGCTCTTTCTGCACCAATTTCTCCTCCAACAACCACAACCTACTCTCCATCCCTCTCCTCGTCCTGAACATGAACACCGCGAACCCAGAAGAAGCCGGGCTATTAAAAAACCAATCATGAACATCCCACATCAGATCAATTAGCAACCCGTCAACAAATATGGTCTGGTTTCCTCTAAAATTCCATTGCAGCCTCTTCACACGAATCACCGGCTTTTTATCGACACAAACTGATAAAACAGGACTCTTTAGCCCCTCATTTTCGCCGCTGCAACGTATCAGAATGTCGTGTGCATCCCCAGAATCGCTGAACCGAGCCTTAGTGGAATAAAGGGTATTGCCAGAGAAGTGTTCGCGACGTGATATTAATGAAGATTTGGCTAATTTAGTCCCGGATTTGAGTCTTTTCGTGACAGCTTCGTCCGAGATGGTTGTTCCAAGAACTAGGCCTAGTTCTGAATCAATTATGAGTAAAACATAGTACCCATCAATTGGTTCAGGCCCATTGGTGCTGTACTTGGCTGCTGAGAAATCCCAGAAGATTTCAAACTTGGAATTGTCGAATTCGATATATTTGTGTCCCTTTTTCTTCTTCCTGAGAAGTTTGGAATTTGTGTTGAGTTTGAATGATGATGGGTGGCTGTTGTTTTCTTCTCCAAAGTTTATGGTTAGGCCTTGATTGGTTGTGGTGTTCTTGGACCAAGTGGCTGTGATCAAGAAGTTTTTTTGAGTGGAGAGAAAGATTTTGTAGAGAGATGTGATTGAGTTTTGGATTGAAGGTATGGGATTGGGAGAGATACAAGAATGGTTTGTAATTGAGTGGCTAGAACATGAAGCATCTGATACTTGTATTGCATATTCACTAAAACAGGATGCCATGTCTCGCATTGTGGAGAGAGAGAGAGAGAGAGAGAGAGAATTGAAGGCAAGAAAAGGGCTAATAATTTTCTATAGAGGAAGATAGATATGAATTTTCTCAGCTTAAATTTTGCATCTAATGAGAAAGGAAAGGAAAGAATAGAAGGACATTGCTTTGTTTCTGTACTGGTTCTTGACAGTTCATCTGAGATATTAAGAATTGGAGAAAAGGAAAATATATATAAATATTAGATACCTTAATATAAAATTTAACGATGTTGGACCAAGTCTGAAAGTATTAATACTGTGAAATTAATATTTGGGATTACTGATTAATCAAAAGAACAAAAACCTATGTGAATCTTGAAATTGTTACCATATGAATTGCACAAAATGATAATTGGCAATGGTTAAAAAGAAAAGGTGGCTAAATTACACTTTTCACCCTGGTTAGTGTTTATTATTTTAATTTGAATAGTACTGACCCTAGAACTCAAGTCTAATTTTAATTTGACCATGCCATCCGAATTACCATCAATTTTTCCTACCTACATTGCTCATGTGAGCGTGAATTTAAATGTCCAATTAGAACAAAAAGACCAAAGTAAAACTCCACTTAAAGTTTAGGGTTAATATTATTCAAATTAAATTTAAGTTAAATTAAATTACTAAAGTTAAAAGTATAATTTACTCAACAATCAACTAAAGATATTCATATGATATCAAAAGATTGATCGGATAAATGGAACACTGTTAAAAAGTATGATACTTGAATTTGAGTCTCATTGTTATGTGATGCTACCCTTTCACCTAGTCTCAATCCTACCTAATGTTAAAAAAATAAAAAATAATTTAGGTAATAAGGATGGATGAATTTCAAATAGAGCAGTTGGTCAGTAATTTATATAATTATTTCTTCAAACGGTGAAAATGTTAGATGTTCAGGATTTAAGCCAATCAAATGACTACGAATCTTTCATTACAATATAATTTACCAATTCACTGACATTCTATTATTTTAAAAAATATTAAATAAGTAATTAGAGAATGGGATGAATTTCATGGTCGTATTTTCACAGTGAAGGAGGTGATATGGGTATTGAGATGGTTATGATAGTGAGTGATGAGACCCCACAAAAATAAAAACCAGTTTGTTGACCCACCAACTAAAAGCAAGGGAATAATGTGAGACACAAGCTTTTTTTTCTTTTATCCCTCTTTTTATCATATTATCATAAACATTAAATTAAAATGATATGAACAACTTTTTTGAAGGGGTAAACAATAAATTAAAAACAAAAAACTATGATATGGTTACAGGTGGGAAGAGGGAGAGCACTAAATTTCTGTTGTAAATTTTAGTTTCATGATGTAACAATTCGAAAATTTAAGTTGTCTCTTAAATTTTATACTAGTATAATAATTGTATGTGATGAAATATTATTAAAAATAAAAATAAATAACAATAATAATAATAATAATAATGAGTGTGGTAGTAAAATAAATAATTAATTTTCTGTTGGTATACAATAGAGTATAATTTAATTAGAGATTAGTTTGTATTTTTATCAAACAAAAGGGGAATATAATTATTTTAAAGAATTGGAGTCAAAATATAATTACCTCAAGTTAATAAGATAACTATAGATCTAAAAAGATTTCAATCCAAATCTAAGAAAGATTGTTGTGGACACGTGGAGGGTAATGGAAAGGCCTACCTCCCTATAAATTGGGAGGGGATCAAGATCACAGAAGAAGAAAAGGAAAAAAAAAAAAAAAAAAAAGAGAGAGAAGAAAAACGCAAGGGTAGTGGAGATAGGAAACTAAGGAGGTTTGTGATAATGAAAAGTAAAGGCTTAGAGTTAATATTAAGGTGAGTTATATTATACTTTGGGTAGGGATGGCAATTTGAATCCGGCCCGACGGGAACCCGACCCCCCGCTCCCGATAAGAGCGATTTTTTCCCGAAAAATACTCCCTATGAGCCGAGGATGGTATTTGAAATTGAATCCCCGATTAGTTTCGGGCCGGGGACGGGGATAGCTTTCACAGGCACGTCCCTGGCCCAGGTCCCAGCCCCGTTCTCTCCCCAACATAAAATTACTATAATGCCCCTCTATCTATTCATATATATATAACCCTCATATGTTTCTCTTCCTGATCTGTCTCTCACTCTCTCTCTCTCTCTCTCTCTCTCTGCCCTCTACTCTCTCTCACTCCGTAGTGGCGACGGCTCTCTCTCACTCTCTCTTTTCTCTGCAGTCGGTGATGGCGTCGTCTTCTCCTCTGCGGCAGTACGTAGTCCCCCGTCGCCTCCTCATCCTCCGTCACCTCCTCTTCCTCCGCACCATTGCCAAACCTTCATATACGATAGATCTGAGCAGATCTGTGTATGTATACATATATGTGTATGTCTGTGTGTGTCTATCTATCTCAATCTGTCTCCATATTTTTTTTTTTTTTTTTTTTGCTGATGTTGTTGTTGTTGATGAAAATGATGTTGTTGTTGATGAAAATATGTTGTTGTTGATGATTCATGATTGAGAGAGAAAGCTAAACAGAGAGAGAGAAAGAGCTGTGGGGATTTTCCGGGGTCGGGGAAACCCGATCCCCGTTAGGGGGCGGGGGGGATGATGGGTTCCCCGTCGGGGATCGGGGACGGGGACGGGGAATTCTGTAGCATTGGGGATCAGGGACGGGGAGTGATCCCCGGCCCCGGCCCCCCCGTTGTCATTCCTAACCTTGGGTTACCATGATATATTTTATATATGTTTTGACTTACCATAATTTATTTTATACAAGTTATATTTTATAAGTTATATTAATATTTTAAGTACGTGGATTAATTTTTGAACTCTATTTGTTTAAAATGAAACCCATAGATATATTTATTTAAATTTTAAAGAATATTTGACTATGACCTTATAAACAATTATGTTTTGTAAGTACCATCACGGGAGTCTCATGCCTTGGGGGACTTAAATAACCATCGGCTTCTGTTTAGTCACTTTGTGGCCCTCTATTGTCATGGATCTATTGACCTCTGTTCTATACGGAGCAAAGTGCTATGCGGAGATAAGTGTTATACTGTTGTGGGAGCTACCTCTATAATCCGTACGAGTCACCTATTGAATCCGTATCTCTGTTCTAACTATCACTCCTGTGACCTCTGTTCTGCTCTGTTCAGTACCGTGGTTATGGTTATGTATTTACATAATCTCAATTTGCTACTTAAATGATTATTTGTTCAGACTAAATTATCTTCAATATTTTAGTTACATAACTATCCATGGTTGTTTTGTGTCCCTTATACTCTTAACATAATATTTCTCACTCTGCCATGTGCTTATACCTGTTTACCAATTTTCAAGAAACAATGTAATTCAAAAATAGCTTTTGGGAAGTCTTAGATGCGGGACTGCGGAATAGACCCACACAGCACTTTTATGGATATGTTTATATGTAAATATCGGCCTTTTTGGTCAATAAATTTTGTTATAAAAATAGAAGCTCCAATGATTATTTTAGTACCCTCACTTGAATATTATTTCCGCTTGTGTTTATTAATTTGTTTAAGAATTGACCGGAAGTAATCTCAATTACTAACCATTACGATACTTAATCCTTAGATACGGGGAGCGGGTGGTGACACATGAGGCCGTGGTTCCCCCTCCCTCAACTTCTCTCCATTCCCTCTTTTCACAAAAGATTAAAATAATCAATATCTAAATATTTCATTCTATATTTTATAGCATAAAGTTAATTAAAGAAAAAAGCTATACTCTTAAGGATTAAAGCTGCATGAAGAGGCAAGGGGGGCGGGGGAAAATTTAAAAAAAATGGCTTTACACAGCTGAAAAGATGATTAAAAGCGGAGAACAAATAAAAAATATATATTGTGATATACGCTGTACACTTTTTTGGAGGTCATCCCCCATACAAAAGTGAGATTTGAGATTGTGCTTATATTAGAGGAATTTGTCAATGTAAATCTTAACGCATATATTATTGTCTTCACAACAGTCGTATATCATACTCTTTTTTCTTTCTTTTTTTCTTTTCTCTTTTAATATATTGATGAAATTGCTGTAGACTATGGACATAAACATTCTTGTCAAACTATGTACATTTGTATATCGTGTTTTTTTATTTGTAATGGAGGTTTTTTTTATTGCCAAACAGTATAGAACATGCAAGGTGTAATGTCATTATTACACTTTTTAATGACACACTTGCCTTATCGAAGTTGGAGAGATGTATGTTTGAATGAGGAGTGCATAGAAGATGAGTGCATAGAAGATGGGGAATCTGTCACAAAAAACAACTGAATATGAGAGAGAGAGAGAGAGAGAGAGAGAGAGAGAGAGAGAGAATTGTGAATAAATAAGGGGGTAGAGATGATGAGGAGGCTCCTTTTGGGGGGGGTATTTTGGACCCCTAACGCTATTGCAGACCTCTAATTAGAGGTGCAGCTGTACAGTTCTAGTGAGCTGTCAAGCAATAAAAAAAAAAAAAAAAAAGTAAAGTAAAAGACAAAAGAAGGGAAAGAAAAAGACAAATTAGAACTTCATTAGTGGTCTTTTTTTAGAGGTCTGAATCATTTTTCTTTGGACCCCAGATGGCCTGGTCCTTGGGCATGTCCTCCCCATTATGGGCAAGCAGACAACTTCATTTAGTTAATCTCAGAATCACTACATCTCTTCTTCAATGTCAAAAGTTTAAAAATTCCAGCTTAAACCTACCACTGAGGAAAATTTTCAGCATGCTAGGTTTGATTTTATTTTTATAATCATAATGAAAACTGAATAAAATATGCCAAACTGAGGGGGGAAAAAACCCAACAAATGCATAAAAAAATATGATGTACACGCATTTTAAGAAAAGTCAAACTCATGACCTTCTAATGAATAGCAAACATTTTGGCTAACAAGATTAGTCCTGTTGGTTTGTATGCTAGGTTTGTAAAATGCTTTTCTTTTTTTTTCTTTTTTTTTTGTGTGTGTGGCTTTTTGAGTGAAAAAGCATGTCTAGACAAAACTAAAATATTCGGAAATTAAATTTTGAATAGTATTTTTTTAAAAAAAATTTAGCATAAAAAATCATTTGCTTTTTTGCTTCCATAAACTTGAAAGTATTTACCAATAACAAATACTAATAAGTGTGTTTTTAAGGTATTGTTTAATATTAAAATTGAAAATAAGTCAAAAAAGTTTTAAAAATTCTAAAATCAATAAAAAAATATATTGAAATAAGTAAAAAGCGTCCCACGCTGTCTTTTTCCTATGTCCTAAGGACACTTACTAGTAAATTCTTTTTCAAAACTCTTGCTTTGGGGGGCTTTTCAGCCTTTTAAAAAAATTTCAAAAATTCATTTGCCAAATAAAGCCTTGTCTAGTGTTACATCTTAAATTTCATCAAGAGTATGTTTGGTATCTTCCACAATTTGATAACATTTGATGCGTCTGGAGGTAGAAACCATTGCAATAATTAACAACAGGCAGATAGTGTTGGCAACACCTCAAGGTCACAAAATCATAATCAAAGATTGTGTCTGGAAAAAGAGAGGAAAAAAGAAAAAGGTAAAATAAAATTATATTGTCAGTACTTATAGTTTAAATGAAATATCATTTTAATCTTTATATTTTAGTTCAAATAATTTAAACTTTATGGCCTTGTTTGGTTTGTATTTGAGAAACATGTTTTGAGATAAAAAGTACGAAAATTTATTTGATTTGGTTTTTTTTCAAAAGATGTTTTGAAAAATTATTTTGAGAGAGAGTTTTGGAAAAAGTGATTGATTTGATGTGTATGAGAGAGAGATTTGTTTGGAAAATTTGTTAACCAAAAAAGTTTTGGAAAAAAATTTTGGGAAAATTTGTTTGGTTTAATTACTTTTGAAAACTTATTTGCAGAGAATTTTTCCCAAAAAATTTTCAGAAACACAAACCAAACAATATTTTTTAGTTTTGTTGTAATGTTGTCCTTCTGTCATGTATGTTAATATTTTGGATAAAAAAAACAGCGCTTGTAAAAATAAAGGGACTAGAGTAAAATTCAAAATAAGTTATATGTAACATCAACAATTCTTATAATTTTATTTAAATTTCATTTCGTGGTCTTTATAGTTTGTTTTAAATTCTACTTTAGTGTCTCTACTTTTGCATTGTCTTCTTCTATTCAAAATTCTAATAGTGAGTGACGGGAAGACCATATTACAAAAAAATTTAAGTGTAAATATTTCTAAGTAATTATTGTATGACTCGAATTCATGTTACATGTAAACATTACAATACATGAATAAAATCTAAGTTATATAATAATTTTCTGAATATTTTTCTATACACTAATTTTGTGCACATATGAGTTTTTATTCTTGTTGTGAGGAAAGCAAATATTATGTCATGCACAGAAGACACGGTTGTTGTTTTTTTCAAACAGATAATAATACTTATTTTTTTTAATATTTTTTATTCTTTTAATAAGTAAATAAAGAAAAACCGAAATGTTCCTACTTCCAGTTTCAGATGTGTTGGACAAAAATATATATATATATATTTAGATATCCTCTTGCTCATTTTTTATTAGCAATTTTATTTTAATGATGGAGTCTATAATAGTTTGTGGTAGTTGAAATAAATCAAATTTATTTTAAAATTTAAAACAAGTCAATCATTGGATCTCGAAGGATGTAGGCACATTATTTCACCATAATTGTTTCATAATAGATTTTGAAAATCAAACTTATGATCTATTTGTTTGATGATGAATTATGTAACTACTATTATCAAATTAATAGACTAAATAAAAAAAGTAGGCTCTGCGATTGGCTCAAATAAGACAACAGTATGATCCAGTCCCGTAATGGACTAGACACAGGGTGTCTCTATTTATACGCCAGATTTCATCTCAAGACACATCAGTACTTAATTCACATCTTTAATAATTTAATAAATAATAAATTTGTTCAATACACACTACAATGTTCCATTTTTACTCTTAATCACACACCCTACCACACCACCACCGCCACGGCCACCACCTACAACCTAGCTCCATCGCCGGTGCTTGTGTAGCCCCTCTCCCTTCCTCTCTCTTCTTCAAGCTACCATTGCGATCTGCCTTTCAGCCTCCCCCACTTCAGATCTAAGGTTTCAGAGAGTAGAGATTTAGGGTTTCAGAGGCGAAGGGAAGAAGAAAAAGAAGGGAAAGAATGGTGGAGAAGGGTATCAGAGGGAGGGGGGCTGGAGAGGGAAGCTGACGGGAGAGATGCTGCAAGGGTGGCGCAGAGGGGTGAGGAGGATGGCATGAAGCTGGTGGGGTGGCGGCGTCATCACCGGCGCCGGCTAGGGTTTGCAGTGGCACCATAGATCTTCCAACCCCTCCCCATCGCCACCAAAACCCCCTTCCACAAAAGCATGAGAGAGAGAGAGAGAGAGAGAGAGCGTAAGAGAGAGAAAGAGAAAGAGAGAAATGTGCAATTTACCGAAAGGAAAGATCGCGAAATCTAAGTTGTGGGAGAGTGCTTGCGACGAAGGGAGAAGGTGAGAGAGGCGCTAGCAACTACGAGAGGATGCAGGAGAGGGGTTGACAATGGCAGGAGGTGAGGAAGTTACTGGCGGCAGCGGCAGTGATGGGAGGAGGAGCTGCTAGTTAGGGTTTCGGAGAAGAGAGAAAAGAGAGAAAATAGAAGATATTTTGGTAATTCTTTTTATGGACAGAATAATAATTAAAAAAAATGGTATGGGATGAGTAAATTAGTGGTGTGTAAATAGAGGCACCCCTAGACATAAGTTCTATTAAAAAAAAATTCATTGACGACCTTAATTCTTTTGGGCCTTTTTTTTTTTTTTTTGGCTTGCTTGCTTGATGAAAAGGATTAGAGTTGGCCACTAACTACAGCAATTATCGTTGGACTTCATAAAAAAAGAGTCTCTATTTGTTGGAGAGCTGGAGAGGAGAAATCTAGATCAACCCTACAAAATGGGAGAACCACATGCACTTTCTCAAAACAAATTTAAACCATAACTTAACCCCAATCGCATTAAACTCTCGCTACCGAAACCAAGAGGAGTGAATACAAAGAATAGAGGTAAATGAGAAGTGGGTTGGCCCATGGAGACTCCAAACCATGGAACTATTACACATTTTCTTGATAAAGAAATCTAGGCATATCAAAAAATTTACAAAATTTGCACAAGAATCCCACAACTATTGTGACCCCTAACATGCCATTTTGTGATCGCCAGTGTAACTTTACATTAAAATTTTCTAACTACCATTTTTTATTTTATTATACACATTTTAGTCACCCACCAAAAAAAAAAAAACTAAATTAAACAATTCTCTTCCTTCCTTGCATAGTGGCAACATTCATTTAAACAAGTCTTGCGAAAATGATTGAGACATCTCATCTACTTATCCTAGTAGTGGGCATGTGCAAATGTTAAAAGTCTACAAAGAACTAATATCATTAATAAATAAAAGATACTAATATAACATTAATAATGCATTACTCAACATCACTTATATATATATACATTCATATATTCATGTTTTTATAATTCCTACAAACAACTGAAAGTTCAATATTAAAGTGGTTGAAACTTCATTTTCTTGTTTAACAGAAAAAACATAAATTAGATTTTATTATTCATAGAAAATGACACTTTGAATTCCATGTACCTGTATTTGCAGTTTAGTTAGTTATATATATATATTTTCTTTGATGTCATCCTCATGATTAATTAGTGTACTAATCCACCATGGCCACTCCACTCCACTGCCTTCAACAACGACAAGATATATACATACATGTAGGGACCAAAACTTAATTTAAAAAGAAAATCACATAAATTCATTTTTCTTTTTTCCGCTCATGAGGATGTTAGAGTTTCACCTCAACTAATCCGAGTAACATGCAGTCTCATTTCACATACGATAGATATTTACTGAATATAAGCCTCTTGAGAGAGTGTGAAGTGCGAAATGAAAATTTTAACTACTAGACCAAATAAATATATATATATATATAAAAACAAAAGCACTGTGATGAGCTCAAAAATAGGCAAACAGTATGGTTAATTCAGACTAAAGACAAGTTGTATTCAAAAAAAAAAACACTATCTTGATTTAATTATACACATTTTAGTAACCCACAAGAAATTTCATTAAGCATTTCTTTCCTAACTTGTGATAACATCAAACAAGTCTTGCAAAATGACAAGACATCTCATCTACTAAAACTAGAAGCGTGTGCAATATTAACAAAGCTCTAATATCATTAACTAAAAAAAGATAATAGCATTAACAGTAATAATGTATTGCACAACATCACTATATGCATCACTATATATGAATGTTTTTTAATTCCTACACAACTGAGAGTCCAATTAATAGTTTTCTTTCTTCTTCCTAGTTGTTGAAACTCTATTTTCTAGTTAACAAGAAACATATAGATTAGATTTTATTATTTATAAAGATGACAGTTTAAATTCCTTGTACTTATCTTTGCAGTTTAGAGATATATATATATGTGTGTATATGTGCGTGTGTGTGTGCGTGCATGTGCCAAAATTTTATTTAAAAAGAGAACATAAAGTCTATTTTTTTTTTTGGGGGGGGGGGGGTGTTTCATGAGGATGTTCTAGGTTTCGATCCAACTAATTCCCAAGTAATATGTAGTCTCCCATTCCACATATACCAGATATAATTATTGGGTTTAAGCCTCCTCAAGAGGGAGTGAGAACTAAGAAATAAAAATTTAACTATTAGTTTATTTCTTAAAGTTCGAACCATAATTTTTAACATTTCTTTTCGTAACTCGTGGTAACATCATTTAAACAATTCTTGCAAAAATGATAAGACAACTCATCTACTAAAAAAACTAGTATCATGTGCAATATTAACCAAGTCTACAAACCTCTAATGTCATTAATTAATAAAAGATAATCACATTAATAATGCATTACCCAACATCACTATATGCATCATTATCATATATGTATGTTTTATAATTCATAGAAACAACAATTGAGAATCTAATAACTTTCTTGCTTCTAGCAATTAAGTTGCTGAAACTCCATTGTCTGGCTAACAGAAAAAATAGATTAGATTTTATTATTCATTAAAAAATGACACTTGTATAACAAAAATAGTACACTAGAAGAACTCTCTCAATATTTCAGAACACTCACTTACACTAAACACTTAAACACACACCACTCAAGCTCACTTGATTATGTAGCTTGTTGCTTGTCATTCCCATATTTATACTAGTTCAAGAGTGAGGAGTTTCTATGAGAAACCTCATCCACAAATTGAGTTATGCAAAATTAATGGTTGATAAATGATGAAATTTGAGTAGGTAAAATGTGTGATGAGGAATTTACTTCTAGCACATTCAAGTGTAATAAAATCTTCTAGAATTATCTTATGGGAGAAAAGGAAGTATCTGAAGAAGATTGTAGAAAAGATAAAACAGAAGTCAGTGGTGACGCTTAACAACTAATGCATCCTTTAACAACTACAAGATTGCGTACCTACAAACACACACATATCTATTCGTGTACCTCGTGTATCTCAACCAATTCTAGACTCTAAAGTTAATAACCAAGCAAACCTCCAGTGACTCTTTGGGATGACTTAAACTTGAGCCATTAGATTTTATAGTCAAGGCTTTACCGCTCAGCTAAACCCTTGGGTTACCTACAAAAATATATATACATGTACGTACCAAAATTTTATGTTTGATACAAGAAAATATAAAAAAAAATAATTTTCTAGCCACAAAAAAAAAAATTATGAATCAGCAGAATGGACTTTTTTTCTAGTTTTTTGTTACAATTTAGAGTTGATGTTTCAGTTCTCATTTCTGTTGAACATTAGATGTAAAATTACAAGATAGAAACAATAAAATGAGAAAAATATATAAATGTAGTATATATTCATCTATATTGAATTGCCGGTGCAAGCAGAGCCACTTATCGGACAAATTTTTTACTTGTTTGGAGAACCTGATCTGTTTTTCCATCTAAGATCATCTCATCACCAGTCAATTCCAAACTACATGCATATATACAGTTAGAACTCTTCATCGCCGAGGGTTGACCTTGTAATGGGTATTGACCACCTTCCCAGATGAGCAGTGTAGTTTATGCATCTGACAACACTTCTTCCGGTTGCTCCATCTGGGAAGTCAATGACACTGATGCTACCAGCATCAAGATGAAACAATCCCATCCATTCTTTTGTCAGATTCAGGCAGTGCACCATCAGTGCAATGTGAGCCACAGGATGACCGACTGCTACGACAATATTTCCTGCCTCAGACCCACTGGATAGCTCCTCCAGTAAAGATTTCCAGGCCTGCCCTGACTTATCCCACAATGCTGTCATCACTCCATCTTCATATCCATTTAACCAACCAGACCGAAGATATGGAACTTCAGTTGCATCCTGTGGAACAAAAAAGAGGAGAGAAATAAAATAAAACCAGCCAACTCAAGACTCCATAAGCTACGTTGTATCGGGTGCGGGTGCAGGTGCAGGTGCGGGTGCGTATTGGGGGTTGGACACTTCAAAACTAAAAATTGAGGATACATAAATATGGATCCAAATGCGGATACGGGTACGGAGATACGTTAAATAGTTATTTTTAAAATATATTCATCATATAAAGATGAGTTAAATAGTTATTTTTTAAATATATTTATTATTTTTTATCTTATGTATTATTTTTATTGATAATATTTTTAATAATTTATCTATATAATTTATTTTTTTATTTTTAATTGACATATATATGTTATAAATAAAAATTTATAATAAATAAGGAATAATAAATTATGTTAAAATAAATAAAAAATAAGAATTAGATATTTTATTTTATAAATTTTTTTAGATTTTTTTAATTATATATGATTTAATCAGATTTCTTTTAAACAATTAGATGATTTATTTATTTATTACATGTTAAAAAGTTAAGAAATAATAAATTCTATTAAAAAAAATAACAAATAAAAATTATATTAGCCATAAAATAAATTATATTATATATGATAAGATAAATAATTTTTTATTTTAGCCATAAAAATTATATTATTTATGATAAATTATATTATATAAAACAAATTATATAAACAGAGAGAGCGAGAGAGAGAGAGAGAACACAACAGAGAATAGAAAAAGACAAAGAGAGAAAGAAGCACAGAGACGAAGAGGAGATCGAGAGTGAGTGAAGTGAGAGACAAAAACGATCGAGATCGACAGTAAGAGAAGAGATGAAGGCGATCGAAGCCCTGAGAGACGAAGAAGATCGAGATCAATAGTGAGGGAAGAGAGTGACGAAAACGATCGAAGCCCTAATCGCAACCTCGCAGTTATGCCACCATATCTACTTTCTCCATGTTGTATCGCGGCCAGATTCCGCACCTATACCCGTGTCGTGTCGTGTCGACACAGGCTATAAAGCACGGACACAGACACACATACAGACATGGACATGGACACAGGACACAGCAATTTTTAAAAAATGGAGACACGGACACGGCAGGGGACACGGCAAATTTTTTAATTTTTTTATAAATATTTTTATTTTAATACATATTAATTATTTTATTTATTTATTATATTTTTTAAGTAATGTGTTCTAATTAATTTTTTTATTTTATTTTATATATATGTGTTTATTTATTTTTATTAATATTTATAAGTATATATAATATAATAGTTACATAATAATAATAGTTATATAATAATAACTGATGTCATCCTTTATAACTATTATAATAATAATACTTTCAGTTATTATTATTATATAATAATAATAGTTATATATTATATATATATATGAATCCAGAAGATGAAAGAAGATAAAGACTCGACAGGGAGAGAGAGAGAGGAAGAAGCGATCGATCGCGATCGCAAGGGAGAGAGAGAGCCCGTCGAAGGGCGACTGGGTCGTCGAAGTCAAAGGGGATGGAGGTCAAGGTCGACAGCTTACAGTGGTCGAAGTCATGGAGGTCGCCGGCGAGTCGACTAGATCGAAGTCCAGGTTTGTTTCAAGACCTTTACTCTTCTTTTTTGCTCTTTGTATCCAGATTTGGACACGCGTGTCCAGATTTGGTGGACACGTGTGTCTCCCCGTGTCTCGACCGTGTCCCCTGCAAAAAAATAATTAAATTAAAGGGACACGCCACCCAGCGTGTCCCGTACGTGTCCCCGGCGTGTCCCCGTGTTAGACACTGCCACGGCATGAAATCTGTCATGTCCATGCTTCATAGGACACGGGTACTTCGCCAAATCTGGGGAGTCTATGTAATGTAGTCCATAAGTATATATTTGTCATTAAGGGTCATCATTTGGCCTGAAGGCCCGTGACCTGACCCAAGACCGCTGGGCCAGACTGAATGAGGCTTAGGCTAGAACAAACTAGGGTTTGAAGCCCAGTCCGGCTTATTGGCCGCCTTCTAGCATGTCCATGGGCCCAACCATGGGTCCGACCAAATCAGAAAATAAGGAAAAAAAAAATGAAAACAGAAAATATATATAAATAAATAAAAACTCTAAATAGGCCTCAAATCTTGGCCCAATGGGCTAAGACCACTGGCTAGCCCACAAGCCTAGCCTGTTGATCTGTGAGCCCATTAGCCCACCTGTCAGCCCAGTCTACGAGCCCGTCTGGGCCAAACCAGTTGAGTAAGGCTTGGACCGCGTGCCAGCCCATCCTGGGCCCGTCAGAAAAAGTCTGTAGGGCTCCAATTTTTAGGCCTGACCAGGCCCAATGCTGACCCTTATTTGTTAGATGACCTATTTGGTTGGCCAGTTGATGCAAGACAAAAAAAACTTTCAAAGCCAAATAATATATTTTCTATCACAGATCGTTTCCTAATTTGTTTTATATATCATACTTGTTTTATTTTCCTGCATCTTGCAAGCCGACCATTAAGAAATTTTGGAAAGTAAACTTGTCACTTGCCTTCTTTGATTGTTGAAGAATGTTTTCAACATCAAGGTCCTGCATCTGCTTCATTTCCACATAACGAGGCACACAATCTGCACCCAAGCAATCAGCGGCTTCTTGAACCTATAGTCACATCAACTGATGGGCATTAACTTTAGAAGGAAAATTAATGTTTTCTAAGAAAGTGTGAATAAGTGTGCCCAGACACAGGAACGGTGGAGAAAAGCTTACTCTGGATATGGCATCGGCTGTCTGAGCTGAGGCCATTTTAGGGCTGCTGACTATAGAGTTCACCTTTGAATCAAGAAGTAGCTCCGCTGTTTTCTGGGACTGTTATGTATGCAAGAGATGAAATCATATCATAAAACCCAAGTACCTGAACCATTTAATACCAAAATGAGAAAACTGTTGTACCTGTATGGCCCCTAGCATATTCATTGGCCTGTCACCAGTGCAAGGAATGGTAGACTGTTAAACAACAAGCACTGTTGAATTTAAGTTCTTAGATTTTGAAAAGTAATAATGAAACTGAAACAGCTGCACAATAATACCTGAGATGGTTGCAAATTATATTATAACATGTATCAATATTTTCAAATGAATTTCAAAGTTCTATCTAACTATAATTTCATTATTGCAAACAATCGAGCACTTTAAAATCAGTTACCTACGATTATGTTATTGTTGTTTATTCTGAATTTACATGTCCTAAATTCAACTTCAAAGAAAGAAAATCGCTAGCCCATTGAACTCGTAGAATCAGAGAGGTATGCAGTTATTTTATGCATCGGTATCGTGTTAAACTTTCAACATTTCTTATGCTTCCAAAAAGTTTTGAAGTCTCCCAACAGTCTTCCAATGCTGAACACAATCTACCCAAAACTGTTAACTTCACCTCCATCTAGAATTGCAAGGATATTGCACATGCCATTATTCAATTTAAAGGTAAAATCATTCCCTAATGGCAAATTAAAAACCTAGAACTATTAACAGAGGATCACTGAAAAAATATGAGGTTAGCAGTTCAATCATAGTTCAAGAGGTCACTAAACCAGAAATTCAATAGAGACAAACCCAAGTACAGAGTTTGAGCATAAAGTATGAAAGGAGCGTATTCCCATGCCACACGACTCCTTTGAACGGTTGAAGAACACTTCAAAATGTTCTGCAGGGAAATTTTTTTATATTTTGACTTGGTGCTAATTTCAAAAGACGACCACAAGACTTCCATAGACAAATCTAACATATATTTGACAAGGCACTCAAGATCTATGAATAGAATTGCCAGAATCAAGAAAACTACAGACCACAAATTCCAGCATGTGCAAACGAAAAAGAAAGAAACTCACATTCATAATTTTGCTTACACAACCACAAAATAAATTAATATGAATGTCATGCACAAAACCACTTGGCTCTCATTAAACATCATTTCACACCTCTGAGCCGCTCTGTGAGGATCCATGACAAACAAGAATTATCCGATTACTGGTTTTTCTGCCTCCAGAACTTCCAGCTGCAATAGGTGAATTTGGGGTCTGCATCAATTACAACAAAAATTATGTTCTGCGCTCCAAGGCAACCTACACTACAGGGAAACTAAAGCCTATGCTAAGTGCTCACAGTAAATGGGTTCTTTACCCTAAAAATTTAGGCATTCAACATATACTAGACCACAACTCTGATGAACAAATTGCTTAATGATCAATACCAACCATTTTGTAGGTCAGAAAAAAAGATTCAATGTCATAATGTCATTACAGATATTGTTGATTGATTTAAGCAAATTGGATACAGAGTTTGTCAGTTCATGAAGGGAATAGACAACTCAATGTCATTACTGCATTGAAATTATAAAGATAATGTTGGATCACCCTTTAAGTAATATTGAAGAATGAATAGGGATACCTGATTTAAGCGATTAAGGCATATATATGGAGACCCACCCTCTAGTCGTGGGGTGAAATCCAGCACACTCACACCACAATTGCTCTGCAGTAAAATCCTGAAATACTCGGTGCCTAAGCCTGATAAATGGGAAGAAGAAACGAAGGAAAAGAGAAGAAACTATATTCAAAATGACATATTAAAATTTCTGTCGGCAAGTCATAACAGAGAAAGTAGATAGTACCAATCGCTGTTGCAACGAGGGCCTGATTAACAGCATTGTGAGCAACCACAAGAACAGACCTGCTTTCGTGAGTTAAGATTTTGGTCCAGCAGCTTCTAGCACGATCCCATAACTCCCTCACTGGATAATGACCATCAATATTAAAATTTGCCGCATCAGTTTGCCACTGATGGAAAGCCGCACCAAACTTTGCTTTTCCCTCGTGCTTTAGGAGACCCTGAAGTCAATAATGGAATCAGCAACCATTACTATACCATTTCTTTGGCATGTTACATCTTCCTATCATTAAAAAATCATTGAAGCATATAATATAACTGCACATCTGATGGAAGAGATGTTGAGAAATTAAGCTAACTTGAAAGGAGTACAGGTCAATTTCCCTCAGATCAGAATCAGTAATAATCTCCTCCTTGCGAGCACTCCAAATGATTTCAGCTGTTCTCTTTGACCTATTCAGTGGACTGAAACAAACAAACCCATATGGTCAATTGACTGTGAAGAATATGAAACAATAAATTCTTGATCATCACTCAAGAATCAACTCAATATGAAGTTGGGTGTCATATAAAGAATGGACTGAACCATTCTGTTGTACATAGTATCAAAATTCAACAAAAAAACTGAAGCCATCATCACCAAAAACAAATAATTTTTGGCTCCCATTTTCTAGAAATCAAATTGTAGCTCAAACTGCCCATTCTCGAACAGGGACCAATTCTTGATGCAACAGTAAAAGCTTCGGATGTCAAGTTTGACAATGCGGGTTTGAACCTAAAGGCAACCACTTTCTGCAGATAATGCTAAAGGTTTGGTATCTACCAATATAACTATTCTAGCACCCCACTTATCAAGTTATTCTCCAAAATTCTAATAAAAAGCCCAAAATTATATTACATGTGTATTCGCCCCAAGACCACGCCTAATTAACAAAAAGCGAAATTAACCCTAAAAAAATCTAAAATGATGTAACCAATTAAATAAAAAATAAAAGCTGGACACCTGGAGAAGCAGACATCGAAGGAGTCATCGATGAGCATGAGGCGGGAAGTCTCGGCCTGAGACTCGCCTTTCGGAGTTAGGACTGCGAAATCGGAGCTCCCTTGGATCCTACCTTCCTCGTTCCACGTGCTCTGGCCGTGCCTCACCAGCACCACCCTCTTCGCCGCCCTAATCGGCGGAAACGGCACCGAAACGAAGATCTTCGAACTCCGTTTTCTCTCTCCTTCCGTCGATTTCTCTTTCGGTTTCTCGATCTCTTGAACGCTCGAAGACGATCGAACCGTGAAGAGACTACTACTACTACTACTGATCTGGTGGTGGTTTTGCCTGAAACTTGTGGAGATGAAATTAGGGTTTCTGTGGAGGACGAAGAAGAGGTGGTCGCGGCCCAGGAGAGGCGGCGCGACGGAGAACATTTTTTGGGAGTGTTTTTGTTTTTGGGGATTTTCTGTTGCGAATGTTTTCGCGCTAAAAGTTTATCTTTATGTGGTTTATGGTTACCGTCGCTTCTATCTATGAGACCAGTAACGGAAGGACACGTGGTCAGAAGACTCAAAATCAAATTACAGTATCAAAAATTTTTGGACAAACCTCACTTTTGGCATCTGGCTTAGGCCGGTTTAATTATCTTAGATTCTTTATTTTTTTTTAAATCCTTACTTATAAATTATAAAATTCTTAAAATTTCTCTTCCCCTCTTTAATAATTCCAAATTTCAATTTCGGAAATGCCTGGTAGCTCGAAGCTACCAGGCTCGAAAAATGGCCCGAAAATGGAGAAAGAGGAAGGGAGGGAGAGAAGAGAAGGGAGGGAGAGGAAGAAGGGAGGGAGGAGCTCACCGATCGTCGATCGTCGCCGATCGTCGTGGCCTCGCAGCAGACCGTCGCCAATCGTCGCAGGGAGGGAGGAGCTTCAGACCGTCGATCGTCCTCCCTCTGCCTCCGCCCGTCCTCGCCCAGCTCCAGATCGTCACCGCCGTCCTCCCTCCGCCTCCGCCTCCTCCTCCCCTGTTATTAGGGCCCCCTCCCCTCCCCCTCCCCCCTCCCCCTCCCCCTCCACCTCCACCATCTTCTTCGTTCTGCAACACAGACGAAAAAAAAAACAAAACAAAACAAAACTCGACACCAAAACGACGTCGTTTTGGTGTCGAGCCGCGATTCGAGCCTCGAATTCGAGCTACCTATCATCACCGTTTCAATTTATCCTCTGATTTAGGCTATGTGCAATTTATTCCTAACTTTTAAAAATTATTACATAGCCCTGTGTGGTTAGTATATTGTGCACAATTAACACCTTTATCAACATAAATAAAAAGATTATTTTATCCTCTTATATATCACAGTCATTCATGCATTTAAGAGTTGTGTTGAGAGAATTTAAGGTATCAACATATGATTTAACAAATTATCATTAACTTCCTAATTATTTATTCAATTCTTAACTTTTCAATCTAATTTAAATTTAATTATATTTTCATAACAAAATATATATGTGTATATATATATTTTATACAAACATATATACATTCGTATATATATACATCATTATATATTTATACATTATATATTGTAGATATATTGGAATCATAAAATAATTTCGAATTCATCAACATCATGTTTTTGGAATATATAATTTGTGAATGATAAAATGTGGGAGATAGATGATAATTTCTGGAATCATAAAATTATTCATCAACACATCATGGTCGTGGCTCTTTCTTCTTCTCCAACTTCAAATCCTCTGGCAAAACCGCCATCGCCACCGTCCCATCATGCACTCTCTCACTCTTCCCTTTCTTCGAAACCTTCTACATTGAAAAACTTGAATCCGAATCGCTCTCTTTGGGAGCATAAAACGAGAAGAAGTAATGCGATTCGTCGAGTGTAACCGTCGCCACGTCCTTGGCCAACGGCCGCTGGATCTCGTCGGCGACACAAGCGAAGACGGCGACAATGTTATCACCTTGCCGGAGACAAAGAAGCAATAAATCGCCGCAAGCGAGCTTGACGCTGTACTCGTTGTCGATCAAATGGAGGATCGCACCGGAGACAGTGAGGATGAATTCTTTGACAGACTAAGGAAGGGGAGAAGGGATGGCTGGGTAGAGGTTTACAATTTGGATATTCATGATGAAGAAGAGGGTAGACTTTAGAAATTGATGATGCCATTTGCACATTAGGCACATGTCTATGTTGGATGGAAATGTTAATTGTACACTTCAATCTGATAGTTATAGGGGTTATGTGTTGATTTCCAAGCATCATAAGAATAAACTGCATGCACCCTTAACCATAGGGATTAAAAATAAAGTTTGCCCTTCTTTATATTTTTTTCAACTAAGAAATAAAATAAATTTGTTCAACTAGCAAGTGTTTCAACATTCCTCTAATTTTATTTTCCACAAAACTGGAATTTTATAATTTTCATTTTAAATTATCAAACTTTTTGTCTTATACAAAATATTATTTTTATATAGCATGATAAGTCACATTATTTTCATTTTATATCATGTTGGACATATACATATAATTTTATTAATTTCTATATATAAGAAGTGAAATACATGTCAAAATTTTATCATTTGATTTGATCCCTAAATTTTAATTCTATCAATTTGATTCCTTCATAAAATGTAACAAAATGAATATTTTTTAGACCATACACGCATTATATTATTTTTTGCAAATGACCATTTGAAATTGAATTAATTTTACTCTTCTTTTTTTTTTTGAAAAAAAAAAAAGGCAAAATTGAGAAACGAATATTTGGAGGAGCAAAATGGCAAGTACTTTTTGCTGCAGCAACAAGACCAGCAATGCAAACCTACTTGAGTTTCAGGAACCAGTACATCAACAGACCTGTGATTCAACAAACTTCCTCCAATTCAAAATCACTACATTAATAAGCTGAGATCACAATTCAACACACTCCAAATACAACAAAACACTTCTGGCACCATTTAGATTCTGGATTTCCCCCCTTCCCCCCTTCAACTTCTCAACAATCAGAGAGAGTTCCAACTACAATTCCAATCCCCAGAGCACAACTTGAATCACAAGTGATCTGCTCTAGTAAACCAGCTAGTCTAAATTCAATGTGAAAAACACCTTCTCCTCCTTTACTCTGTTTGAATCTCATACAAAACAAAACATCAACAACCAATTCAGGATTGATCTCTTACACGAAGTTTAGACATTTAAGCTGAAATGGGCAACAGAGCTATTACTTTAAAAGTTTCTCTATAATATCCAAAATCTCCAAAATTGGTTCCCAAATCTCAATAAAAATGCCCAATATTACAATAATCTTCAGAGGCATGTTCAGATGCCAAAGAACAACAAACAAGCCACTCCATACACTGAAAACTATCAATAGCTATTTAATTACCGGGTTCTAAATGTAAAGAAAACAGGAATAAAAAAGCTTTTGCCTCCACATAAAGACGAAACAAAGATCACTCCTCCATGCGATTTTCCTCTGATTGCTGAGAAGAAACCTTGACTTTCTTCGGTAAAATAAGAGAAGGTTCCTGTTGGAGGGCTGCAGGAGCCCTGATCATGTCGATGCTCTGCTTGAGCTCCTTTGCTGCCTCCTTCTGTTCCTTGGATCTCTTTCCCTTAAACCTGTCCATATTTTCCCAGTAGACATTAATAAGAGACCGGGGGGGGGGGGGGGGGGGGAACACAGTTCATAATATTCTTAACAGAGAGAGCAAACCTATTTTCATGATGTCTGGCCTCCCTTTCAACTCTGACTTTATCAATCTTCTTAATGGCCTTCAAAGTGTTCTCAGCAAGGTTTCTGTCATATCTCTCCGGCCTATTTCGCTTCCTCTCAAACTCAAAGGTTGAATCCTTGGAAGTTGAATACGAAAAAGCAAAATAACAAATTATCACCATAGCATGTTAACAGTATTAGAGGAAAGAGGGGGAAAGACGGGTAAATAAAAGAGTCTTCTTTACCTGTGTCATATCCTTTCCATGCAGTCTCCTATAAGCCTTGGTCCACTTAACTTTACGAGGATTCCTCTTCATCTTAAAGTTCTTGTGACATTTAGATCGACAAAACCGGAAAATCTGCATTTGGAGTGGTTGTCAGGGGTCTTAAGTCAATAGCGATATTAACTATAATTTGACAATCTACATTGGCTACCATATTGTTCTATAATGATAGCTTGAATTAAGACGTTCCAAGAACCATCTTAAATGAAAAATCTATAATATTATATAAAGCACACAACTCATAAGATTTTTGAAGTTATGCAAGGCTTCTTATTTTTCCAATTTTAACTGCTTCAGAGAATAATTGTTAACAGTGTTCAAATTCAACCTATCTTCTCCATTCATCAAATCATAAAAAAATTTAAACTCATCATGTTTGCACACCTTGTTTGGTTTTAATTGATTTTCTAAAAATTGAGTTTTTGTTTTTCGTGTTTTTTGTTTTTAGTGGATTTTTTTAAAATAAAAAATTTTCTCAAAATTTTCGACCAAAAACAAAAAAAAACAAAAACAAAAAGTTCAATTTTCTGAAACCAAACAAGGTGGTTCAAATGAAAACCCAGGTCAAGACAACATGAAACCCACCAGTCATACAAAGGGGTGATTCCCTGGTCAAGACAACATGAAACCTCACGACTACCTCCCTACAGAATTGAAAAGCCTACTTGGGTCAGGTCTGTGTAGATTGAAAAGTTTCTTCAACTTACACAGGAATCATAATCAGGTTTCCAGACCCATGATCTAGTATTAAGTTTGGTTCAGTTGCAAACCAACAAAGGGGTCTACCCTATGAAGCACAGGTACTACGAAAATGTTACCGTACTCGTACCAGATATTTATCGGGTAGTGGTATTTGTACTAATAGGGTTGCATGCATATCAGATACTCAAAATACGTACCAAGTATTTTTTATACATTCTTTGATAGTTGGATACACTGTGGCGGGTACTTCGTTGGTACAAGATGGATAAATTGTGAGTACACCAAGCTATAGAATATTAGTGGAGATACGTTTAATTTATTAAAGAGTTATAATTTACTTGAAATTGAAAATCCATTACTTGACGTGCCAGAAATGAAAGATGAATTATTCAATAATGAAATCAATGCAAGTGAAAATTAAAATTTCAAGTTTTCAAATTTCGCTTAACTTGCTTTTGAAATAAAAATTTGTTCTGTAATTTTTATTTTTCTTATTTAATGGCATTAAATTAGACTATGGACTTTGCTTTGGTATTGATATAGTTGAACTATGATTTCTTTTTTGTTTTGTAATTTCTCCTTTTAATTTTAGTATTGAACTTTGACTATAAGTTGAATCTAAAACTATAAATTATAAAAAATGAAAAATTTATTGATGTACCCAATTGTACCTGTATTCTATTTTTTTTTTAAGTCTTGTCGTATCAACGTATCCCTGAAGCACCTGCACCCGTGCTTCATAGGGTCTAGCATTTCTCTTCATATTTTCTGGTCTAATCACAATAAAAACTATGTGGGTGTTTAGAAAGTTGCTATTTTAATTTTTAGCTATTTTAGGAGATTAAAATTTTTGTATTTGGAAAGATAATTAGATTTTTTTGTAATTGGATGTGATGTTTGTAAGAGAAAAAGTAAAATAATTATAAATTTGATATGATATTTTGTCTTATTGACTATTTTAGTCTATTTTGTCTTTTAGTACTATTTTAGCCAAAAAAACTCCTTCCCAAACACCCCAAATGTACTACAATCACATATTCCAAGAAACAGAATAATAGGACAACCTACAAAGTGTAAAATAAGGCTACACATTTCATCGTTTCGAATAGAATCTTTTCTTATTAAAAAAAAAAAGGCTACCTTAGCGTCATTCCTAACAAACTGAATACCATGCCCAGGATATACAGTAGAGGAACAGAACCAGCATTTTTCCAATCTCATGGCAGATTTGTGTTACAAAATCCTCTATTCCCTGCAAGAGACAATATATCATCATACAAAAGATTAAGCAAGGCCATATTTACTAAATCAATTGACAAGCCACAAGGTACCACCTATGAAACATTAATACAAATACAGACACCGGACACAGACATGCCGACCCGGTATTTTTCTAAAAATTTCCTAAATAGCCAAGTTGAATAAATCTATACTACTATATAAAACCTAACAGCAGATCGTCAAAAATTCAACTATTCATCTTCTTCATTCCTCAACTACCCGCACATCCACCGCTAGTGTGTATATATATATGTATTGTAAATTCATATATAAAAGTAGCATTATTTCAATCAAATTAAGGATACAAAAATACACAAATGACAGTAGTAGCACCAACAGATTACAATTTCACTATAAAGAAACACAAAACCTAATTTAGTAATTTTTGTGATAACGGATTGGTCTTGATTTTCTCCCAATCCGGTCCATGCTCACCCCTAAGCTTTTTGAATTTTTTGACTTTTAAGTTCAAAAATAATATTGCCAAACGAGACCTAAGTGTATCTAAAAAATATAAAAAATTACATAAAATATTCACAAAGATAAAAAAGAAAATACGAAAAACAAAAATCTAAATTTTGCCAAACATGATAGATGATTATAGATAGAAAATCCGGTTCTTTTTTTTGAAAAATCGTTGGAACCGGTGGACCAGTACCGGTTCACTGTACCCGGTTGGTCCGTAACAACCTCCCTATAAATCTAAAGTTAGGGCAAAACCCTCATCTCTGGCTCTCTCTCTCTCTCTCTCTCGTTCGCTTCGCGCTCTTCGCTCTCGAGCGTCTAGCGACGCAGCAACAAGAACAGCGCTTCAAGGCGGTGAGTCCAGAGATCTTAAGCTATTCAGTCATTATTGTGATTAATTTTAGTTTCTATCGCGGTTACTATTAGATTCTCTCTGTATTTCTCTCTCGTTGATTGATATCTAAATATAGAATTAGTGATTGATATGTAAATTATTGTAGTTGCTTCTGGTTAATGTGATTTCTATCTAAATTAGGTTTTGTGTTTCTTTATAGTGAAATTGTAATCTGTTGGTGCTACTACTGTCATTTGTGTATTTTTGTATCCCTAATTTGATTGAAATAATGCTACTTTTACATATGAATTTACAATACATATATATATATACACTAGCGGTGGATGTGCGGGTAGTTGAGGAATGAAGAAGATGAATAGTTGAATTTTTGACGATCTGCTGTTAGGTTTTATATAGTAGTATAGATTTATTCAACTTGGCTATTTAGGAAATTTTTAGAAAAATACCGGGTTGAATAAATCTATAAAAATTTCCTAAATAGCCAAGTTGAATAAATCTATACTACTATATAAAACCTAACAGCAGATCGTCAAAAATTCAACTATTCATCTTCTTCATTCCTCAACTACCCGCACATCCACCGCTAGTGTATATATATATATGTATTGTAAATTCATATGTAAAAGTAGCATTATTTCAATCAAATTAGGGATACAAAAATACACAAATGACAGTAGTAGCACCAACAGATTACAATTTCACTATAAAGAAACACAAAACCTAATTTAGATAGAAATCACATTAACCAGAAGCAACTACAATAATTTACATATCAATCACTAATTCTATATTTAGATATCAATCAACGAGAGAGAAATACAGAGAGAATCTAATAGTAACCGCGATATAAACTAAAATTAATCACAATAATGACTGAATAGCTTAAGATCTCTGGACTCACCGCCTCGAAGCGCTGTTCTTGTTGCTGCGTCGCTAGACGCTCGAGAGCGAAGAGCGCGAAGCGAACGAGAGAGAGAGAGAGAGAGAGAGAGCCAGAGATGAGGGTTTTGCCCTAACTTTAGATTTATAGGGAGGTTGTTACGGACCGACCGGGTACAGTGAACCGGGACTGGTTCAACTGGTCCACCGATTCCAACGATTTTTCAAAAAAAAGAACCGGATTTTCTATCTATAATCATCTATCATGTTTGGCAAAATTTAGATTTTTGTTTTTCGTATTTTCTTTTTTATCTTTGTGAATGTTTTTAATATTTTATGTAATTTTTTATATTTTTTAGATACACTTAGGTCTCGTTTGGCAATATTATTTTTGAACTTAAAAGTCAAAAAATTACTAAAAAATTCAAAAAGCTTAGGAGTGAGCATGGACCAGATTGGTCCGGATTGGGAGAAAACCAGGACCAATCCGTTATCTACGGTTCCTGAAAAATTAAAACCAATCCAATCCGTTTAAATTGTGAAACCAATCCGAACCAATCCGTTGAAACACGGATTAGATCGGTTTAGGACCACGGATTTAAATAATTAAATAACAAAAAAAATATAGACATTACATTTTCATTCCAATAGCAACATAGCTGCTGAAAACCTATCTACAATATAATTGAACATCCATTCCAATAGCAGCCTGTAAACAATATAATCTGAGTGGTAAACCTGTAAACAATATTATATAAGTAAACATCCTATTTGAAAACCTGTAAACAATATTATAAACTGTAAACCATTCCAAATTAAACTTTCATTTCACTAGCATTTCCATTCTATTCCACTAGCATTTCCATAAACTGAAAACCTGTAAACATCCTATTCCACTAGCATTTCCATTCCAATAGCAACTCCATCCCTGTAAACAATATAAGTAAAAACAACATCCATTCCAAGTAAACAACATCCATTCCATTATAAACTGGAGCAAACATCCTCCATTCTAAGCAAACATCATCCATTCCAAGCAAACACACATCAACAATAGTAGTAGACATTAACTCCCTAGATTTAGACTTTTCTTCCTCCCAGAAAATCAAAGGCTAGACATCACCTTCATAGTTTACCTTTTGGCCCTGTGGTTCTTAATTTGAATGAATCTTTACTTTATCTTATCAAAGAAACAAACAAGGAAAAAGTATTGAAATATACATTCATTTTGAGCCATCAGATCCAACAGTTTTCAATGACCCAAATTATGATGAAAACTAAAACTAACCACACGAACAGCCAGTATTAGATCAGACATCAAGTCAAGCTCTTTGCAAATAGGGCTGAATCAATTCCAACAAAAACCAGAAATAAAAAATAAGCTCCGAGAGGTCAGAAATCCTGGACATCAACTCAAGCTCTTTCAGGCTTTAAATCCTAGACATCTTCGACACTTTTGTGCTTTGAAGTAGAACCAATCAATGTTTCTAACTAGTTTAATTTCCATAAACACTGATTTGTGCATCAATGGTTACAAACAACAACAGAAAATAGAAATACAAAACAGAGATGAAATCAGAAAAAAAAAATAAAAAATAAAAACAGAAAATAGAAATACAAACAGAAAAAAAAAAAAAAATCGATCTAAAAAACATAATAAAAATAAAAATAAAAACATAATGAAAACATAAAACATAATAAAAAATAAAATAAAAACAGAAAAAAAAAATCTCCTACTTACATTCACCGAATCCATTCCATTCGATCTAATCTGCGATGGATGATCTGGGAACCTATTTTAGAGTGTTAGAGAGAGAGAGAGAGAGAGAGAGAGAGAGAGAGAGAGAGAGGAGCTCACCGAAAGAGGAAGACAACAGCTATAGATCGATCTAATCTGAGATGGAGATCTGGGAACAAATAAACAAAAATAGTCACCGATCCGAGAGAGAGATGAGAGATGAGAACACCGAGAGAGAGAGAGAGAGAGAGCTCACCGACGGAGAGAGAGCAGCAGCACACCGATCTGATCTGAGATGGATGAGAGTGTGAGAGAGAGAGAACTCAGTCTGAGATGGGAAAGAGAAGAGAGAGAGACACCATCGATAGAGAATAGACCTGAGATGAGATGAGATGAGATGAGAGTGAGAGGCGTGAATGAGTGAGGTGAGGCTGCTGGATTAGGTTTACATTTTAGTTTTCAACAATGATTCATCCCCCTTTTTTCCCCATCTCCTTTGACCCTCTCTCTCTCTCATTAGTTACTTTTTCTTTTTCTTTTTCTTTTTTTTCCTGCTCCTCCAATCACCCCTCGCCACGTGGCAAAGGGGGTGAGGGGTGACCCCAAAAGGGGTCCCAAGCATTATTTTTTAGTTTTTCAATAAAGCTTGGCGCCTGATTGGATGAAAAAAACAATTTTCTTTTTTTTTTTTTTTTTTTTGTGTTTTCAGCCAATCCCCCACTGACACGTCACTGGAGGTTGTCAGTGGGGGTCATGTTACTGGGTGTAGGAATCACAGCTCTTAGTTTTTATAGCATATAAGAAATTATATGGTGTGGGAAGGTATATAGTATAAAAATATAGATTATTTTTAGATGGTCCGGATCGGTTCCAATCCGGAACCGTGAGGTTCAATCCTTAACCGATCTGTGGCCTACGGATTTTGAATTTTTCAATTCGGAACCAAATCATGGATTCAAAAAACCAATCCAAACCTATCGGATTGAACTGGACCGGATCGGATTATGGATTTTACGAATTCCTTACTCAGCCCTAAACAACATACATCAAAAAGTCAAAGATTTACTTTTCTCTCTACTTTTTGCAAATATATTCGTAAAAAATCAAAAAGTCATGCTAAGGGGGGTGTTTGTGAAGAAAGATTTTAGCCTCTTTTAGGTTAAAATTCACAAAAAGACAAAATACGCTAAAATAGCCAATAAGACAAAATATCACATCAAACCCATAATCATTTCACTTTTTTTTCTCTCATAAACATGACATCCAATTACAAAAAAATCCAATCATCTTCCCAACACAAGAATTTTAGCCTACTAAAATAACCTACTAAAATAGCAACTTCTCAAACACCCACATAAAGTCCTCGCTTGGTAAACATTTTAGGACTAAAAAAACACAAAAAAAAACAGAATAGACTATATAAGTCAATAAGACAAAATGTCACATACAACTTATAATTATTACACTTCTTCTCTCACAAAAGTCAATAAAACTCAAAATAAAAACCAAACGAGATTAAAAAAAACTAAGCTAAAAAAGTCCCAACACAAAAAGTTGGCTACCGTAACCAATGTTAAAAGAAGCTTAATTTTTTTATATCATATTTTAGTTAAAAAATCAAAAAATTATTAAAAAAACATATTCTCAAACGAGGCCTTAATCTAAATACGTTTAAAAATATAATATTTGTAAAAAAAATACCAAATACAAAAAAAATACAAAAATTCAATAAATTCAATAAATTTTTATATTTTTTTATATTCAATAAATTTTTTTAAAAAAATTGTACATATTTTTCCCTTTTTAAGTATATTAACAGAGTAAATCTAAAAATTTTAAACAAAATGATTAAAATATTTTTAAAAATCATCAAAAATATAAAAATACGAATTGAAAACTCAGAAAACTGTTCAACAGGTCGGCTTAGTCCCATTTTGAAAAACCTTCATTCTTACAAATACATTTCTTAAGATTTATTTAAAATTCGAATTGTCTTTGTAGTTTAAAAAATTATAAATATCCCTTTGTTATAATTTTTTATTTAATAGAATTAATAAAAAAAAAATATTAACTGTACCATAATTGTTAATTAAAATATATTTCTAATATTATTAAAAATTATAATTGACTTAATAACTTATTAATAAAATGGGTTATTTGTTATTCAGTTAGAAATTTGAAGGAGCGAGAAATCTAAAAAAGTATATTTATAATTTACCATTTTAATTCTCACTCTTTTTTATTTGTTGAATTTGAGCTAAAATATTTATTTTAAGTATTTGCGACGACACATTAAGTTTGACTGAACACTCATCTTTTCGGTAAATGTGGAAATATTTTTTTTAATTTTAATTTTTTTTCTCTATACATAAATTAGGGGTGTTCGCAGTTAGGTTGTAGCCAGAGAACCTCCAATACGCCATCTGTCTGTCGGATTGGCGGATTGAAAAAATTCAATTTGCATCCATCTGTTGAATTGGCGGATGTAGATTGACGGATTGGTGGATGGATACGAATCGGTTTGACGGTTTAAACTTTTACAAATTTTGAACATAGTACAACAATTTGTCAATATTTTTTTTAGATAACAATCAAACTCAACATAACCAAAAGATTATCAACTAAATTGTTAAATACCAATAATAAATATATATAAGAAAATCATGCATTATCAAAACTATTTCATTACTTTTTTTTTATTCAAAAACTATTTAATTTATTTATTTTTTTTGAATGACAAAATTAATCCTTATATTTTCCACACAAAAATACCAAATATCGACACTTGCTATTTGATAAAAGGATTTCCAAATTGAAAACAAATTGAAAACACAACAGAATATCCAAACTCTTTTTCAATTACAAATACAAACAAAATATCTAAACAAATTGAAACATAAAGTCTTATAAATTATTATGGGTGCTCGCGGTTTGGCGGTTCGGTTACAGCCAAAGGAATCTCAAATATGTTATCCGTCCAAAACTAGGTGGATTAGAAAAAAAATTAATCTATAACCGTCTGCTCATCATCACGCATCCATCCAAATGTGGCGGATCAGTTCAGTTTGATCGATTTGAGCAGATCGGAATATTAGCTGAGCACCCCTAACATAGACAAGGTTGTTTATGTCGATGTCTTAAAAAAAAAAAGTGTCAAGGAATTGCCAAATGAATTAGCATATCTTGACCACGAAACAATGGCCTATTTTTGAATGTTGGTTAAAAGTCAATTTTTTTGCTTTTTGATTTTTTGATTTTTTGAATATATCACTTCTCTACTTTTTTATATGTTTTTTCAAAAAGTCAACTTTTTAACGTACTTTCCAAAATAGGCCTCACATACATCACAATGAATCACCCTCCTCCCCTCATTTTAGTCGATACAAGTTTAATATAATAATTGTGTTTCACTTTTAAGTCTTTATTCATCAATTTTTAAAATGGTTGTGAGGGTAGTATGGCCCATTGCCTTTGCTTCTATTTTAAGGGTGTTGCTTGGAAGCTCAAAACTTTTGTAGCTTAAATTGGCTCAAATAATGTGACTTGATGATATGAAAAATAATTATTAATTCAATGTTTTTTTTTTTTTTGGTAGGATACTAAACCTAGTTATCAACTCTTTTCTAGTAAATTTTATATCTTTAACAGCACTAGTATTTAGTAGATTTTGTAAAAATTCACAACGTTGGTGACAATTTGCAATTAATATTAGTACTTGATTACGATGTAGCAACAGATCTTGGATATAGAAATGGTAATATAAACTCATAAAAAAGATAAACTTATTTATAATTCTAAGATGTTTTGATTTTAGGCCCACTGTGCTTCCAAAATAAGAACAGTATCTAAGGATTTTGACCGTTACTTGAACATAGTCGGCGTAGGGCTCTGGCGTTGACAAGTTTCCAGTTTACAGAGGTAACTAACCTCAACTTTTCCTTCCTTAGATTAGGCTTAGCACAAATTTGTTTCGTTTCCTACCTCAGATCGTAACTTCAGAAACTGTTTCTTTGGTTACGCAAGAGACCTAAGATCAATAACTAAACATACAATAGTAACTCATTCTTTTTCTGAAAATGAAAAACTTTTTTATTTATTGAACAAAGATTTACAAGGAAATGGGTGTCTGTAGACTGTTGGATTGCTAGAATGTTGTTTGCTTTAAGAAGGCCTAAGAACCAGACTTATTTCTTAGTTTTAAATATACTCTAAGTAATCTCTCCCATTTTGCTCTCTCTCAAGGCATTTATATAGACATCTTATGGACTTCAAAGTCTGAACTTCAACCTATTCTATAAACATAAAATATTTTATACATTAAATTTTTTTTGTTACTTAAAGACAAACAAGAGACAAACTAACAGGTGGTGTGGCCACATGTTGATTTATTTATGAATAAGAGACACTTGGTGGTGTAGTCACATGGAAATGTAATTTTCAGTCCATGGTTTTGCCAAATTGCCTATGGTTTTGTCAATCCATTGCATTGTCTAGATTACATACCCCCTCATCACCCATGATATCACGAAGATCAGAGTTTGCATCATATTCTTCAAACATCACATCCCATCATTTAGATCTTGTTTCATCAGATATTTCTCTAATCTTTCAGATAAATGTCCCCGAATCTACCTATTTCAAATAATCATATACTAATTCATAAGGCAATCCTGGAACAATTAACTTTTCTACCAAGGATGGTGTTATTGTAAACGCAGTCCTTCCATAATAAACTAATTTGAATCCAACTCTTGCTAATTCTGTAGTTTCGTGAGATATTATGAAAAATCCTCTTGCTCTTGCTTTTGTTGGATCTAATATAAAAGGTTCATCACAATCTTTGAACCAATCACATTTGTAGGAGATCACGTCTTTCTTGCCTTTGACTTTTATCAGATAATGAGATGCATTTAGACGTTCATCATGTACCTCCATGTGGGACAAAAATATATTTAGATGTGTTGGACAAAAATATATATATATATATATTTAGATATCCTCTTGCTCATTTTTTATTAGCAATTTTATTTTAATGATGGAGTCTATAATAGTTTGTGGCAATGTTGTGAAACCCGGACCGGACCGGACCGGCTGGTCGAACCGGTTGGACCGGGCCTGGTTCCGGTCCGATCAACCACCTAGAACCGGATTGAGGCCAAAACCGAAAATACCCGGTGACCCACTGGTCGAACCGGTAAAACCGGTGACCCACTGGTCGAACCGGCCATAACCGGTTTGGGGTTTTTTTTTTCTTCGGTTTTCCTTTTTTTTTAAATTTCTTTCTTTCTTATATATTTATATATGTATATATATATATTATAAATATATTTTAAAATTTTGACTAAAAATTCTTACGTCAAGAGTCTCCTCTCATAAAGAAGAGTCTCATTGGAAGTTGGAGAAGATTATGAAAGTCTATTCCTATTTATAGGAAAAGATTTTTCAAAAAGAACCTACAAAATTCTATGTGGGATTCAATTCAATCAAATTATTTGAAACATATTGATTGGAGGGAGAGTTGAAAATTTCATTTCCCTCCAAAATTAAACTTAACATTCAATCAATTTGTTTGGAGGGAATGTTTAAAAAAATTAATTTCTTTAAAACAAGTGACTTTTTTTTTTATCAATTATGACTTTATTAAATATTATTAATAAATATTATACAACAATTTTTATTTTTATTTGAGTATTTATATATATTTTTATTTATTTATAATTTTTAATTATATAATATTAATTATGACGTCACGGTTCGACCGCTTTGACCCGACGGTTGAACCGGTGATCCGTCCACCCGGTCCATTTTTCGGTTTGCTCACCGGTCCGGTTTTCAGAACATTGGTTTGTGGTAGTTGAAATAAATCAAATTTATTTTAAAATTTAAAACCAGTCAATCATTAGATCTCGAAGGATGTAGGCACATTATTTCACCATAATTGTTTCATAATAGATTTTGAAAATCAAACTTATCATCTATTTGTTTGATGATGAATTATGTAACTACTATTATCAAATTAATAGACTAAATAAAAAAAGTAGGCTCTGCGATCGGCTCAAATAAGACAACAGTATGATCCAGTCCCGTAATGGACTAGACACAGGGTGTCTCTATTTATACGCCACATTTCATCTCAAGACAGATCAGTACTTAATTCACATCTTTAATAATTTAATAAATAATAAATTTGTTCAATACACACTACAATGTTCCATTTTTACTCTTAATCACACACCTTACCATCGCCACCGCCATGGCCACCACCTACAACCTAGCTCCATTGCCGGTGCTGGTGTAGCCCCTCCCCTTTCCCCTCTCTTCTTCAAGCTACCATTGCGATCTGCCCTTCAGCCTCCCCCACTTCAAATCTAAGGTTTCAGAGGGTAGAGATTTAAGGTTTCAGAGGCGAAGGGAAAAAGAAAAAGAAGGAAAAAAATGGTGGGGAAGGGCATCAGAGGGAGGGGGGCTGGAGAGGGAAACTGACGAGAGAGGTGCTGCAAGGGTGGCACAGAGGGGTGAGGAGGATGGCATAAAGCTGGTGGGGTGGCGGCATCATCACCGGCGCCGGCTAGGGTTTGCAGTGGCACCATAGATCTTCCAACCCCTCCCCATCGCCACCAAAACCCCCTTCCACAAAAGCATGAGAGAGAGAGAGAGCGGGCGAGAGAGAGAAAGAGAGAGAGGTGCAATTTACCGGAAGGAAAGATCGCGAAATCTAAGTTGTGGGAGAGTGCTTGCGACGAAGGGAGAAGGTGAGAGAGGCACTGGCAACTGCGGGAGGATGCAGGAGAGGGGTTGACAGCGATAGGAGGTGGGGAAGTTATTGGCGGCGGCGGCGGTGATGGGAGGAGGAGCTGCTAGTTAGGGTTTCGAAGAAGAGAGAAAAGAGAGAAAATAGAAGATGATATTTTGGTAATTCTTTTTATGGACAGAATAGTAATTAAAAAAAATGGTATGGGATGAGTAAATTAGTGGTCTGTAAATAGAGGCACCCCAAGACACAAGTTCTATTAAAAAAAAATTCATTGACGATCTTAATTCTTTTGGGCCTTTTTTTTTGGCTTGCTTGCTTGATGAAAAGGATTAGAGTTGGCCACTAACTACAGCAATTATCGTTGGACTTCATAAAAAAAAGAGTCTCTATTTGTTGGAGAGCTGGAGAGGAGAAATCTAGATCAACCCTACAAAATGGGAGAACCACATGCACTTTTTCAAAACAAATTTAAACCATAACTTAACCCCAATCGCATTAAACTCTAGCTACCAAAAACCAAGAGGAGTGAATACAAAGAATAGAGGTAAATGAGAAGTGGGTTGCCCCATGGAGACTCCAAACCATGGAACTATTACACATTTTCTTGATAAAGAAATCTAGGCATATCAAAAAATTTACAAAATTTGCACAAGAATCCCACAACTATTGTGACCCCTAACATGCCATTTTGTGATCGCCAGTGTAACTTTACATTAAAATTTTCTAACTACTATTTTTTATTTTATTATACACATTTTAGTCACCCACCAAAAAAAAAAAAAAAAAAAAACTAAATTAAACAATTCTCTTCCTTCCTTAAATAGTGGCAACATTCATTTTTGCAAAAATGATTGAGACATCTCATCTACTCATCCTAGTAGTGGGCATGTGCAAATGTTAAAAGTCTACAAAGAACTAATATCATTAATAAGTAAAAGATACTAATATAACATTAATAATGCATTACTCAACATCACTTATATATATATACATACATATATTCATGTTTTTATAATTCCTACAGACAACTGAAAGTTCAATATTAAAGTGGTTGAAACTTCATTTTCTTGTTTAACAGAAAAAACATAAATTAGATTTTATTATTCATAGAAAATGACACTTTGAATTCCATGTACCTGTATTTGCAGTTTAGTTATATATATATATATTTTTTTTTTCTTTGATGTCATCTCATGATTAATTAGTGTACTAATCCACCATGGCCACTCCACTCCACTGCCTTCAACAACTACAAGATATATACATACATGTAGGGACCAAAACTTAATTTAAAAAGAAAATCACATAAATTCATTTTTCTTTTTTCCGCTCATGAGGATGTTAGAGTTTCACCTCAACTAATCCGAGTAACGTGCAGTCTCATTTCACATATGATAGATATTTACTGAATATAAGCCTGTTGAGAGAGTGGGAAGTGGGAAGTGGGAAATGAAAATTTTAACTACTGGACCGAATAAATATACATAACAAAAGCACTGTGATGAGCTCAAAAATAGGCAAACAGTATGGTTAATTCAGACTAAAGACAAGTTGTATTCAAAAAATAAATAGTTGAGCATGAGGAGGTGGCCAACAATTTGTACTTTTTTTTTTTTTTTTTTTTTGAAAAGAGGAGGAGGTGAATAACCATAGCAATCATGGTTGAGCACACTTGCCCACTAGAGAGCTAAACAAGAAAATGCTAGACGAGTCCGACAAAACGAGAGAACTGCAAATACTTCCTCAAGACAAACTTGAGCCATAACTTGACCCAAATTCACGAAGGTCTAGCGAGCAGAACCAAGGAGGAAAAGTTGATGATTATTGTATCATCCCAAGGAGACTCGAAACCATGAAGCTACTTCACATTTTCTTAATTAAAAATCTAGAAATATCAACAACAAAAAAATTACAAAATTTGTAGTAGACCCAACAACTATTGTGAGCCCCACATGCCATTTTGTGAGCGTCTAGGTAGGGAAAAGCTTAAGACTCCTAAAATCACCCTTAAATTTACTCCAATGAAAGACAGTTACACGTCAATTATTGATTAGTATAGAAATCAAACACTTATGAAACAAATATCATGTTTTTATGAGTGAAAACATATTTTAAGAGTCTCTAGCAAAAGCACATCTCTATAACTTTTCATGAAAAATTTCTAACTACTATCTTGATTTAATTACACACATTTTAGTCGCCCACAAGAAATTTCATTAAGCATTTCTTTCCTAACTTGTGATACCATCAAACAAGTCTTGCAAAATGAAAAGACATCTCATCTACTAAAACTAGACGCGTGTGCAATATTAACAAAGCTCTAACATCATTAACTGAAAAAAGATAATAGCATTAACAGTAATAATGTATTGCACAACATTACTATATGCATCACTATATATGAATGTTTTTTAATTCCTACACAACTGACAGTCCAATTAATAGTTTTCTTTCTTCTTCCTAGTTGTTGAAACTCTATTTTCTAGTTAACAAGAAACATATAGATTAGATTTTATTATTTTTAAAGATGACAGTTTAAATTCCCTGTACTTATCTTTGCAGTTTAGAGATATATATATATATGTATGTATGTATATGTGCGTGTGTGTGTGCGGGCATATGCCAAAATTTTATTTAAAAAGAGAACATAAAGTCTATTTATTTATTTTTTTTATTTTTTTTGGGGGGGGCGGCATGAGGATGTTCTGGGTTTCGATCCAACTAATTCCCAAATAATATGTAGTCTCCCGTTCTACATATACCAGATATAATTATTGGGTTTAAGCCTCCTCAAGAGGGAGTGAGAACTAAGAAATAAAAATTTAACGATTAGTTTATTTCTTAAAGTTCGAACCATAATTTTTAACATTTCTTTTCCAAACTTGTGGTAACATCATTTAAACAATTCTTGCAAAAATGATAAGACAACTCATCTACTAAAACTAGTATCATGTGCAATATTAACCAAGTCTACAAACCTTTAATGTCATTAATTAATAAAAGATAATTACATTAATAATGCATTACCCAACATCACTATATGATTCATTATCATATATGTATGTTTTATAATTCATAGAAACAACAATTGAGAATCTAATAACTTTCTTGCTTCTTGCAATTAAGTTGCTGAAACTCCATTGTCTGGCTAACAGATAAAATAGATTAGATTTTATTATTCATTAAAAAATGACACTTGTATAACAAAAATAGTACGCTAGAAGAACTCTCTCAATATTTCAGAACACTCACTGTCACGACCCAAACCCGGCCCTATGGGTTTAGCACCGTAACTGGCCAGTAATCCGAGATTACCGAAGGCCTGCTGAACAGTAATACAGTTAAACAGAGTACAGGGCCTGGCGGAAGCCAATACAGTAAGTAACTAGTGTCCATTGAGCTGTGAAAATCTGTATGCCAAAAACATTTTTCATGCATTCATACAGTTCAAAACAGTACAGTCTATATACAGTCTATACAATCATATACAAACATTCAGTACGGGGACCTAATCCCTCGATAACAGTACAGTAAAACAGTAGACAGTCTATACAGTAGTACGAAACAGTAAGGAGACCGATGGGGGACACAAAAACACCCCAAGCCATAGCATGGCAACTCGGAACCTCGCAGTGAGGCACATAGGCTGGCTTGACAAAACTGGGGACCAACCCACGCTCCTGGCTCCGGTCTGGCTGCTGAGAACCTACATATATATATAATCAGTGAGCTAAAGCCCAGTGAATAACATAAAGCGTAAAGAGGTTATGAATGAATGTCCTTACAGTAATGAAAACAGTTCATTAAACAGTATTTCAGTCTTTCAGTATTTCAGTCGATCAGTCATATGTGGTACACCCATCAGCCTATAAACAGTAGGTCCAAAAGGACCGGGTCTTAACAGACCCAACAGTAATGATGGCCATCAATCAGTAAACAGTATGGTTCCACACGGGAACCGACAGAGCTCTGTAACAGTAATAGTAAACAGTAGGTGCTAAGGATGCCACAATACAGTTCAGAATACAGGACATACATTCATTCAGTAAATAATATCAGTCCAATAAACAGTTCAGTTCAGTATTTAAAAGATAACCATTTTGAACATATCTTTACACAATCGTTACTCACAGAGATTGGGCTAATAGCAACTAGAGCACGTCCCCCGAGAGCCAACCCTAAACAGTTAACAAATAGAACACACACTAAGTTTCACAGTCGGAAGGATGATAATTAAATCCCTAAATGCCTCGGTGTGTTCTACACCTACATCTTCATTAAGATGCCTTAAATATGCCCTAGGAATGCCTAGGATAGAAAGAGGATACAAAGATGCACTTAGAAAACATTTGCAGAATTTTCAGTGAAACAGAGTCCCGCTCGAGCGCAGGTTTCCCCCGCTCGAGCGGACAAGCAAACAAAGATCCCTGCTCGAGCGGCAACATCCCCGCTCGAGCGGACCAAAAAGTACTGGATAGGTGAAATCTCCGCTCGACGCCCGCTCGAGCGTGTCACCCAGTCCTCCGCTCGAGCGCCCAATACTCCGCTCGAGCGGACTAATGCACAGTGCAAGATGCTGGGAGCTCGATTTCTCCGCTCGAGCGCTACTTCTTCCGCTCGAGCGGACAACAAAAATCTGGAAATCCCAGATTTGAGTCCCAAGCTCAAAACCAAGTTCAAAAGCAACATTTTCGATCCTCTTGGGCTATTTTCTGGAAAAACTCTTGCAAACCCAATGTACAACAAGTTTCAAAACTCAATTTAAGAAATCAAAGCCCAAGGGTGTTTAATTCAAACCCAAACTCAAACCATTTTTCAAGAACAAGATGAACATGCAACATGCATGGATTCAAATCATTTCCAAGCTTCAATTTGGTGCTCTAAGGAGCCAATTGCTCCAAAAACAAGATGAAGTCATGGTCCTAAACATTAACATGAACATGCATGCAACATTTCCATGAAATCAACCCAAAACTCTTCAATTCAAACATGCATGCAACAATTCAAGCATAATTCAACCTCTTAGCACTAAATCATGGTTTAATCCTACAATAGAGCATGAACCATGCAAGATGAAGCTTAAAGACAACAAGAAGATGGTGAATTTCCTTACCTAAGTCTCAATTCTTGTCTAGAAGTTCAATTATGCAATCTATGCCTCAAATCTTTCAATTTCCAAGCAATTCTCTAGATGAACAAGATGAATTCCTTCCTTCCTCACTCTCTCTATGTTTTGGTCGGTTAGAGGCCACAAGAAGAGCTGATCAATTGATATAGTGTAATAAGGCTCTATTATAATAATAAACAAGGGTCCACTAACCATGGCAATTTGGTAGATAAGCTACAACTTGTAATTAATTCATTTAAATCTAATTTAATCATTCCTAATCAATTTTCAGATAAATATACCATTAAATCACAAATAATTCTACTGATCCAAAACTCTAAACGGTTCCTAACTCGGCCGCCGATAAGGCCTTCAATTAGCAGTTTAAACATATGAATTCAAACAGATAATCAATCAATCAAACAGATGCAATATGCAATTCAATAGATAAACTTATTCAATTTCAGTTTCGATTTCAATCAGTCCATTCAGTACTTCAGTTAATTCAATTATCAGTCATTATCAGTTCAGTTTAGTAGTAACCAGTAGCTAATTCAGTAGTTTATCGGTAATCAGTACGAGGGTTGTTACACTCGACTTACACTAAACACTTAAACACACACCACTCAAGCTCACTTGATTATGTAGCTTGTTGCTTGTCATCCCATATTTATACTAGTTCAAGAGTGAGGAGTTTCTATGAGAAACCTCATCCACAAATTGAGTTATGCAAAATTAATGGTTGATAAATGATGAAATTTGAGTAGGTAAATGTTGTGATGAGGAATTTACTTCTAGGACATTCAAGTGTAATAAAATCTTCTAGAATTATCTTATGGGAGAAAAGGAAGTATCTGAAGAAGATTGTAGAAAAGATAAAACAGAAGTCAGTGGTGATTCTTAACAACTAATGCAACCTTTAACAACTACAAGATTGCGTACCTACAAACACACATATCTATTCGTGTGCCTCTAGTAGACTCTAAAGTTAATAACCAAGCAAACCTCCAGTGACTCTTTGGAATGACTTAAACTTGAGACATTAGATTTTATAGTCAAGGCTTTACCGCTCAGCTAAACCCTTGGGTTACCTACAAAAATATATATACATGTACGTACCAAAATTTTATGTTTGATACAAGAAGATATAAAAAAATAATTTTCTAGCCACAAAAAAAAAAAAAAAAAAATTATGAATCAGCAGAATGGACTTTTTTTTCTAGTTTTTTGTTACAATTTAGAGCTGATGTTTCAGTTCTCATTTCTGTTGAACATTAGATGTAAAATTACAAGATAGAAACAATAAAAGGAGAAAAATATATAAATGTAGTATATATTCATCTATATTGAATTGCCGGTGCAAGCAGAGCCACTTATCGGACAAATTTTTGACTTGTTTGGAGAACCTGATCTGTTTTTCCATCTAAGATCATCTCATCACCAGTCAATTCCAAACTACACACATATATACAGTTAGAACTCTTCATCGTCGAGGGTTGACCTTGTAATGGGTATTGACCACCTTCCCAGATGAGCAGTGTAGTTTATGCATCTGATAACACTTCTTCCAGTTGCTCCATCTGGGAAGTCAATGACACTGATGCTACCAGCATCAAGATGAAACAATCCCATCCATTCTTTTGTCAGATTCAGGCAGTACACCATCAGTGCAATGTGAGCCACAGGATGACCGACTGCTACAATAATATTTCCTGCCTCAGACCCACTGGATAGCTCCTCCAGTAAAGATTTCCAGGCCTGCCCTGACTTATACCACAATGCTATCATCACTCCATCTTCACATCCATTTAACCAACCAGACTGAAGATATGGAACTTCAGTTGCATCCTGTGGAACAAAAAAGAGGAGAGAAATAAAATAAAACCAGCCAACTCAAGACTCCATAAGCTACGTTGTATCGGGTGCAGGTGCAGGTGCGTATTGGGGGTTGGACACTTCAAAACTAAAATTGAGGATACATAAATATGGATCCAAATGTGAATACGGGTATGGAGATACGTTAAATAGTTCTTTTTAAATATATTCATCATATAAAGATGAGTTAAATAGTTATTTTTTAAATATATTTATTATTTTTATCTTATGTATTATTTTTATTGATAATATTTTTAATAATTTATCTATATAATTTATTTTTAATTGACATATATATGTTATAAATAAAAATTTATAATAAATAAGGAATAATAAACTATGTTAAAATAAATAAAAAATAAAAATTAGATATTTTATTTTATAAATTTTTTTAGATTTTTTTAATTATATATGATTTAATTAGATTTCTTTTAAACAATTAGATGATTTATTTATTTATTACATGTTAAAAAGTTAAGAAATAATAAATTCTATTAAAAAAATAATAATAATAACAAATAAAAATTATATTAGCCATAAAATAAATTATATTATATATGATAAGATAAATAATTTTTTATTTTAACCATAAAAATTATATTATTTATGATCAATTATATTATATATATTATATACGATAAGTCATATTATATAAAACAAATTATATAAACGGAGAGAGAGAGAGAGAGAGAGAACACAACAGAGAATAGAGAAAGACGAAAAGAGAAAGAAGCATAGAGACGAAGAGGAGATCGAGAGTGAATGAAGTGAGAGACAAAAACGATCAAGATCGACAGTAAGAGAAGAGATGAAGGCGATCGAAGCCCTGAGAGACGAAGAAAATCAAGATCAACAGTGAGAGAAAAGAGTGACGAAGACGATCGAAGCCCTAATCTCAGCCCTAATCGCAACCTCGCAGTTATGCCACCGTATCTACTTTCTCCATGTTGTATCGCGGCCAGATTCCGCACCTATACCCGTGTCGTGTCGTGTCGACACGGGTACTTTGCCAAATCTAGCGAGTCCATGTAATGTAGTCCATAAGTATATATTTGTCATTAAGGGTCATCATTTGGCCTGAAGGCCCGTGACCTGACCCAAGACCGCTGGGCCAGACTGAATGAGGCTTGGGCTAGAACAAACTAGGGTTTGAAGCCCAGTCTGGCTTATTGGCCGCCTTCTAGCATGTCCATGGGCCCGACCATGGGTCCGACCAAATCAGAAAATAAGGAAAAAAAATGAAAACAGAAAATATATAAAAATAAATAAAAACTCTAAATAGGCCTCAAATCTTGGCCCAATGGGCTAAGACCACTTGCCAGCCCACAAGCCTAGCATGTTGATTTGTGAGCCCATTAGCCCACCTGTCAGCCCAGTCTACGAGCCCGTCTGGGCCAAACCAGTTGAGTAAGGCTTAGACCGCGTGCCAGCTCATCCTGGGGCCGTCAGAAAAAGTCTGTTGGGCTCCAAGTTTTAGGCCTGACCAGGCCCGATGCTGACCCTTATTTGTTAGATGACCTATTTGGTTGGCCAGTTGATGCAAGACAAAAAAAACTTTCAAAGCCAAATAATATATTTTCTATCACAAGATCGTTTCCTAATTTGTTTTATATATCATATTTGTTTTATTTTCCTGCATCTTGCAAGCCGACCATTAAGAAATTTTGGAAAGTAAACTTGTCACTTGCCTTCTTTGATTGTTGAAGAATGTTTTCAACATCAAGGTCCTGCATCTGCTTCATTTCCACATAACGAGGCACACAATCTGCACCCAAGCAATCAGCGGCTTCTTGAACCTATAGTCACATCAACTGATGGGCATTAACTTTAGAAGGAAAATTAATGTTTTCTAAGAAAGTGTGAATAAGTGTGCCCAGACACAGGAACGGTGGAGAAAAGCTTACTCTGGATATGGCATCGGCTGTCTGAGCTGAGGCCATTTTAGGGCTGCTGACTATAGAGTTCACCTTTGAATCAAGAAGTAGCTCCGCTGTTTTCTGGGACTGTTATGTATGCAAGAGATGAAATCATATCATAAAACCCAAGTACCTGAACCATTTAATACCAAAATGAGAAAACTGTTGTACCTGTATGGCCCCTAGCATATTCATTGGCCTGTCACCAGTGCAAGGAATGGCAGACTGTTAAACAACAAGCACTGTTGAATTTAAGTTCTTAGATTTTGAAAAGTAATAATGAAACTGAAACAGCTGCACAATAATACCTGAGATGGTTGCAAATTATATTATAACATGTATCAATATTTTCAAATGAATTTCAAAGTTCTATCTAACTATAATTTCAATATTGCAAACAATCGAGCACTTTAAAATCAGTTACCTACGATTATGTTATTGCTGTTTATTCTGAATTTACATGTACTAAATTCAACTTCAAAGAAAGAAAATCGCTAGCCCATTGAACTCGTAGAATCAGAGAGGTATGCAGTTATTTTATGCATCAGTATCGTGTTAAACTTTCAACATTTCTTATGCTTCCAAAAAGTTTTGAAGTCTCCCAACAATCTTCCAATGTTGAACACAATCTACCCAAAACTGTTAACCTCACCTCCATCTAGAATTGCAAGGACACATGCCATTTTTCAATTTAAAGGTAAAATCATTCCCTAATGGCAAATTAAAAACCTAGAACTATTAACAGAGGATCACTGAAAAAATATGAGGTTAGCAGTTCAATCATAGTTCAAGAGGTCACTAAACCAGAAATTCAATAGAGACAAACCCAAGTACAGAGTTTGAGCATAAAGTATGAAAGGAGCGTATTCCCATGCCACACGACTCCTTTGAACGGTTGAAGAACACTTCAAAATGTTCTGCAGGGAAATTTTTTTATATTTTGACTGGTGTTAATTTCAAAAGACGACCACAAGACTTCCATAGACAAATCTAACATATATTTGACAAGGCACTCAAGATCTATGAATAGAATTGCCAGAATCAAGAAAACTACAGACCACAAATTCCACCATGTGCAAACAAAAAAGAAAGAAACTCACATTCATAATTTTGCTTACACAACCACAAAATAAATTAATATGAATGTCATGCACAAAACCACTTGGCTCTCATTAAACATCATTTCACACCTCTGAGCCGCTCTGTGAGGATCCATGACAAACAAGAATTATCCGATTACTGGTTTTTCTGCCTCCAGAACTTCCAGCTGCAATAGGTGAATTTGGGGTCTGCATCAATTACAACAAAAATTATGTTCTGCGCTCCAAGGCAACCTACACTACAGGGAAACTAAAGCCTATGCTAAGTGCTCACAGTAAATGGGTTCTTTACCCTAAAAATTTAGGCATTCAACATATACTAGACCACAACTCTGATGAACAAATTGCTTAATGATCAATACCAACCATTTTGTAGGTCAGAAAAAAAGATTCAATGTCATAATGTCATTACAGATATTGTTGATTGATTTAAGCAAATTGGATACAGAGTTTGTCAGTTCATGAAGGGAATAGACAACTCAATGTCATTACTGCATTGAAATTATAAAGATAATGTTGGATCACCCTTTAAGTAATATTGAAGAATGAATAGGGATACCTGATTTAAGCGATTAAGACATATATATGGAGACCCACCCTCTAGTCGTGGGGTGAAATCCAGCACACTCACACCACAATTGCTCTGCAGTAAAATCCTGAAATACTCGGTGCCTAAGCCTGATAAATGGGAAGAAGAAACGAAGGAAAAGAGAAGAAACTATATTCAAAATGACATATTAAAATTTCTGTCGGCAAGTCATAACCGAGAAAGTAGATAGTACCAATCGCTGTTGCAACGAGGGCCTGATTAACAGCATTGTGAGCAACCACAAGAACAGACCTGCTTTCGTGAGTTAAGATTTTGGTCCAGCAGCTTCTAGCACGATCCCATAACTCCCTCACTGGATAATGACCATCAATATTAAAATTTGCCGCATCAGTTTGCCACTGATGGAAAGCCGCACCAAACTTTGCTTTTCCCTCGTGCTTTAGGAGACCCTGAAGTCAATAATGGAATCAGCAACCATTACTATACCATTTCTTTGGCATGTTACATCTTCCTATCATTAAAAAATCATTGAAGCATATAATATAACTGCACATCTGATGGAAGAGATGTTGAGAAATTAAGCTAACTTGAAAGGAGTACAGGTCAATTTCCCTCAGATCAGAATCAGTAATAATCTCCTCCTTGCGAGCACTCCAAATGATTTCAGCTGTTCTCTTTGACCTATTCAGTGGACTGAAACAAACAAACCCATATGGTCAATTGACTGTGAAGAATATGAAACAATAAATTCTTGATCATCACTCAAGAATCAACTCAATATGAATTTGGGTGTCATATAAAGAATGGATTGAACCATTCTGTTGTACATAGTATCAAAATTCAACAAAAAAACTGAAGCCATCATCACCAAAAACAAATAATTTTTGGCTCCCATTTTCTAGAAATCAAATTGTAGCTCAAACTGCCCATTCTCGAACAGGGACCAATTCTTGATGCAACAGTAAAAGCTTCGGATGTCAAGTTTGACAATGCGGGTTTGAACCTAAGGGCAACCACTTTCTGCAGATAATGCTAAAGGTTTGGTATCTACCAATATAACTATTCTAGCACCCCACTTATCAAGTTACTAGCCTATTACCGTGCTACGCACGGGATAATTATAGATATTTATTTTTATTTTAGATTTTTTTAATATATAAATTATATTTTTTAAGATTTTTTATAAAAATAATTTAATAATTTTATCACTAACCATAGTGTATGAGAGAAGTTACAAAAGGGTACTGCAATAATTATGTGTGAGTTGTATCTATAGTTATTTGTACGAGGGGATTTTAAATGCTAATCAGGGAATTTTGACCAAATCAATAAATGCAGGCATGTGGAAAGACATGTGGATTGAAAAAAGTTAATAAATACTGATCAAGAGATTTTAACCAAATTAATAAATGCTGAGTTTTTTTTTTTAAATAAAAAATTTAAAAAGACTTGGAAGAATTTAATAAGTGCTAAGTTTTTTTTTTCAAAAAAAATAAAAAAATTAAGAAATTAAGGTTCAGATATTAGAACTTCCCACAAAACTTGTGGGTTAGAGATAGATATACATAAATAGATAGATACAGATACAGATACAGATATTTATATTTGTTTTAATTTTTTTTAATATACAAATTATTTGTTTTGGAAAATGTATTGCAGTAATTATGAGAGAAGTCAAAAAGTCTTGTGAGTTAAGAGAAGTTAATAAATGCTGAAGTTAATTTTTTTTTTTAAAAACAAAAAATTAGAAAATTAAGATTGACATATTGAAACTCCCACAAACCTTGGGGTTAAAAACCCCCTTTTGCTTAATATATAGTATAGATTCTCCAAAATTCTAATAAAAAGCCCAAAATTATCTTAGATTCTTTATTTTTTTTTAAATCCTTACTTATAAATTATAAAATTCTTAAAATTTCTCTTCCCCTCTTTAATAATTCCAAACTTCAATTTATCCTCTGATTTAGGCTATGTGCAATTTATTCCTAATTTTTAAAAATTATTACATAGTATATTGTGCACAATTAACACCTTTACCAACATAAATAAAAAGATGATTTTATCCTCTTATATATAACAGTTATGCATTTAAGAGTTGTGTTGAGAGAATTTAAGGTACCAACATATGATTTAACAAATTATCATTAACTTCTTAATTATTTATTCAATTCTTAACTTTTCAATCTAATTTAAATTTAATTATATTTTCATAACAAAATATATATGTGTATATATATTTTATACAAACGTATATACATTCATATATATATACATCATTATATACTAGTCTATCACTCGTGCTATGCACGGGATAATTATAGATATTTATATTTGTTTTAATTTTTTTTAATATATAAATTAAATACATGGGGTTTGACCGAGGAGTTTGAAAGAATTTAATAAGTGTTTATTTATTTGTTTTTTCAAAAAACAAAACAAAAAAATTAAGAGGGAAAAAAATTAAGAGCCATTTACACAATAATTACATGGGTCTCTTGGGGATGTAAAAAGTAAGGAAATTAGGATTTCATTTGTGTGAGTGAAATTCCGATCACACTGCCCTTCTTAGTGAATCAGCTGCAGAACACAGGCAGAATAGATGGCTCCCTGCAATCTGCACAGAAAGAAAAGACTCCGGCGGTGGTTCTTCCACCCGGGGGACTCCGACGATCAAGTCAGTCTCAATATCTCTCAAAGATAATACAAGTGCTTAAATTACTACTCAAAACTCCAAATTGCGTACCTTAGACCCGCCGGGGGTGCCCTTCTTTTATAGTCTTTCTCTGTCTTAGTCCCACTAGAAGTCTCACTTCTATGGACTCTCATTCTCTACTTACTCTGGACTCTACAAGAGATAAGGATAGACTCCCTAAGAATACTATCCTTATCCATCTTGAAGTCTTTCTTCATTCTAGGACTCTTGCCCCTTATCTGATCATCTCGGATTCCGATATCTTCGGCGGTAACTCCGGACTCCTGTATTCTCGCAGATAACCTCAGCAACTCTGAGATAACCTCGGCGTAACTACCACGACACGTGGCACCTCGGCTGACACTTCGGTGTCATCTCGGCCACGTGTTGGCATTCAGAAAATACATCCCCACAACTGCCCCCTAGGTTCTATCACCTCGGTATTCTGAGATGATGGAACCTACATTTGAACTTCTTTCTCGTACATCGGCTTAAGAACTTATAGCCGAGATCATCTATTCCAGGCCGAAATGTCTTCTTTTCAAGAACAAGAATTCACACAAACTCCCCCAAGTGCATGAGCTGTCATGCATCATTTTTCAACCGTTCTGCTAACGCGTTTTACCCTTATTGGTCCGTGCTGGGGACGCACCTGTAGGCCATCTTTTCTCTGCTTGCGCCGTCTGACGCGTGCGTTACCCTAGGCACAATAATTACCCTATTTTTGCCGCCGTTTCACCTTTTGAACAAAAACATTTGCCTCTCTCTCTTCATTCTTTACTTTTTGCGTTCGAATTTTCCCTACTTTCTCTCTCTCCGAACCTTCCCAAATCCGCCATTGTTCTTGCTCTAAGCTCTGCAACTGGTTTAATTCCTCCATTCTTGCGAAGCTTTAGCCACTGTTGCCTCTGTCGTCTGATCTCGGCAAAACTCACTCCGGCCTTCATCTTTTCTGGTAAGCAACTGGCTTTTCTCCTCCAGTTCTTGATTTTTTCTGGAACTTTTTGCTACTTGACTGTTCTGCTCACTATTTGATTTGTGAATCGTTCATCTGAGTGTGTATTATTCCCTGGTTCTTGCATATGTTTTGAACACTTGCACTGTTGCACCTCTTGTTCTTGATCTTGCATCCTTTGTGTTCTTGAATCTGAGGCTTCGTTTCTGTTTTCTGCTTTTTCTGTATTTTCTCCAGATTCGTGCTTTCGATCTTTGCCTTCGTAGTTCTTAGGTTTGGGATTTGTTTATAGAACCTTTAATTCTTAGGGAAAACTGCAACAATCTTTTGCCAGTATACACCTAGGTTTAAGCCGAGGTTCCAGTAACCCTTCAAGATCACACTGTTTCTGTAGCCAAGTGCCTTTGCTCCAAAAGCCATGGGTATGTGGAGACACAGAGTAAATTCCCCAACCAAACTCGAATTCTTTAGGCAAGAGTTCTCTATCCCTGCCGATGTTCACCTTAGGCTAGCTGGGGATGACGATTCCATTATGCCTACTGACAATACAATGCCTTTTCCCGTCATAGCGTTTATTGAGTGTGGACTTCGGCTCCCACTTAATCCCCTTTTTCGTGAAGTTCTCCACTACTACACTTTGAACCCTATGCAACTCACCATCAACTCCTACAGGATACTTAACGGTATAATAGCCTTAGCTCAACAGGAGAATGTTAGAATTACTCTCGCCGACATCCAATTCTGTTACACTATGTGCGCTCTCAATCTGAAAGAAAAGGGCTTTGTATATTACCTTAAGCCAAGGTCTACCGAATTTAAAATTGTAGCCGACCTTCCTGACTCCAACAAAGGTGCTGGGGATGACTACCTTATTGCATCTGGTAACTGGGAGTTTGGCCCAGATGAGGAAGTCCATCTTTACCCTCTTCCCCGAACAGTTAAAGAGGGCAAGGGTAAGAGCCCAGCGTCAATTACTTAGCTGTTGTTTGTTTTTCTCCAAGTATATAAGAGTTTTTGTTTGTTTCTGATGTTGTGCTCCTTGTTGCAGACGTTCGTAAGCCTCCCAAAAATTTTCGCCAGTCCTACTTCCTCGGCAAAGACTTAAAGAAGCTTCTGGATCTTCCTATCCAAAAGCGAAAAGCTCCAGTCTTACTGAATTTCATCCCAACACACAGATCAACTCTTCCCGACGTTCCAAGAAAGAAGAAAAAGAGCTCCTCTTCTCTGACTGTAGTAACTCAAACCGCATCCACATCCCGGACAGATCAAGGTTCTACCTCTGACCCAGCCGATCTTCCATCCACTTCAGCCCAATACCTGATCCCACCAACAGAAAGAAAGCGCCGCCGACGTCTCGTAAAAACTGCCGAGATGGTGCGCCCGAAGCCAGTAGTGCTAGACCTTCTTGCCGACCTTCCAACTGATGTGGATGCTGTACCATCCCAAACAGCGCCCCCACCGAAGCCGAAAAAGACCAAGAAGCCCCCACCAAAATCCAAGGCTACTGAGGCCGAAGTTGAAGATGCTTTGCCCATCTCCCAACTAACCTCAACTGTGAAGACCACTTCTGCACCTGCCAAGAGATCTACTGAGGCCCAGCCGTCGGGGTCAACTCAGCCAAAAAGGCCGAGGTTGTCGTCTGCGACGACTTCGGGGTCCAGGGTTCCCAAAGTTCCCTGGGAGCCCAAAATTACACTTGAAAACAGGCCTGTCTATGCCAACGAAAGCGTCACCGATGTCACTATCGGCGTAGCGCTCAGTACTGCAGTTCTCCTTGAAGGCGATCTTGAGCGTAATGCCAAGATGAGTGAATATGAGAACTACGCCTTTATGCTGCAACACTCTGTCCTAGTAAGTCTTTGAATTTGATAATTTTTCTCACTGCCACTTTCTTCATACTATATAAAGTCTTGTAATATTTTGTGATAACCTTTGCCTTGTATTCTTTCAGGCCATGCAACATGCCCACTCCTTCTCCTTGCAAGCATTTGAAACGAAGGAGAGACTATCCGAGATGGAGAAGGAGTGTGCCGCCCTTCAGAAACAGAACAAGAGTCTTAAAAATAAAATGAAGATTCTGGAAGATCAAGCCGAGGCTGCGACGCAGGCTCAGCAAGAGGCTGATGAGAAGGCCGAGGCCGCTGAAGCCATTAAAACAGTTGCCGAGGCAGAAAAGAAAGAGGCTCAGGCGAAGGCTGCCCAGGCTGAGAAAGAACTGCACGAGGCGCTGGCCACCAAGGACGCCGAAATCAAGGCGGCCGACGACAAGGCGTATGCCCAAGGCATGGCCGATGTTGCAGAAGATTACAAGTTACAAGTCAAGGAGGCGTGCAACAGGGGATTTTCCCTAGGTTGGAACTCCTTGGCCAAAAAGCTTGATCTTCCTGCTGACTCACCCTGGCGCAAGACTGAAGCTATTCCTTTGCCGTTTCCTCCTCCTCCTCCTCCAAGTCAGACTGAGGAGGAAGCTGAATCTGAATCCCAGGCTGAGGATGAGGATGAAGACAACAATGATGATGAAGCCTTGGTGAGGAAATCCAAGGATGCCACTAAGACCAAGTCACCTCCTCAGGGTGATCAAGTCCTGGACTTAACCCTAGAGGAGGATGAGGAGGCTGAGAAGGTGCCCAAGGAAGCGGACTCAGTTCACTTATCATCTGACCTTCTTTTGGCTGAGAGAAACGTTGAAACAACTCTTGCCGAAATTGATGCCGAGATAGCGGCAGACAAAGAGAGCGAGGTTGCGGTTCAAAAGTGTTAGGACTTTTTGTTGTCAAATTCCATGGATCAAAACCAAGGTTGTAACAAGAGTTCTTTAAGAAGTTGGTTTCCTTCAAAAACAGGATTACTTGGGAGTTCTGAAAGAAGTTGGTTTTCTACAAGAAGTTGATTACAAGAAGTTGGAACTCTGCAAGAAGTTGGTTTTCTGCAAGAAGTTGGTTTTCTTTTCCAACTAGGATTGCTTTGATTTTCTATAAATAGTTGGGTTTCTCCCAAATCTAGGCTATTCATTGATTCATTCATTGAATCCTCCAGATCTTTCTTTTTGGTTCTTAAAGGTTTATATCTGGGGATATTTTATTTTTTTCTTTGATGTCTTATTGAGTATTCAACTCATGATCTAAAAAGACTACATCAAAGGTTTGTGTTTGTTTCACAAAAGAGAGAGGAAGTTCTTCAGTTGTGGATTCTGAAGAATTCGGTCTGAAGCTTCGGTGGTGGAATCCGGAGTGGCTCATCAGAAAGACAATTCCGTGGTGAAGATGGGGTTGGAAGAGGCACATAGAGGTTGGTTCAATTAGGCGTTGTGGATTCGCTAGATAATTGAGAGTGATACCTGTGTAATTCCTTTATATCTTCTTAGTGGATTGTTCTGGTGGCTGTGGCCCGTGGTTTTTTGATCACAATTGGAAGGTGTCCAATTGTGGTTTTTCCACATAAAATCTTTGTGTCTCTTTCTTTTGATTGTTTGATTGGGATTGTTATATTTTGCTTAAAATTGATACATAATCACAAATCAACATCTAGGGTTTCTAGATTTTTCAATTGGTATCAGAGCAAGTCGTTCTATTTTTTTTAAAAAAAAAAAATTTTTAGAACGAGATCTTGTTTGATTTGTGATAATGGACTCAATTCGTAAGGGAAATTCTATCACTGATGATGAATCCTCAGAGAGTGATCATGAAGAGCTTGAGCAAGCTTATGAAAAATTGTATAAGGAGTCTCTTAAGTTACTCAAATTGAATGACAAACTCACAAAGAAACTCAAAGCATGTGAATGTGAGAATGTCAAACTTAAGGAGGAGATTTCCGAGGCTAGAATCAATGCCATCAAGATAGTTGATGATCAACAAGTCCTTTGTGCAAAACTGTTGACTTGTGAGACAGAAAGGGATAAGCTATTGAAAACCCATGCCATGTTTGAAGAAAAGATTGAATCTCTCAAGATGTCACAAGTTGCCTTAGAAGAACTAATGATCAAGAAAGAGGAAGAGCTAAAGTGTGCTATGGTTACCATTGGTCTTTGGAACAAAGGATCAAAGACTTTGGAGGATATCATTGGGTCTCAACAAATCTGTTCTGACAAGAGTGGCATTGGCTTTGGAGGTAAGAAAGAGCAACAACAGAGTGCTTCCACATCTCATGACACAAGAACTCAAAGAAAGGGAGGACAAAAGATTCAACAAGAGAAAAGACTTCTCAAACTCCCTAGAGTTGGTAAGGTAAAAGAAAAGAAGGTACACCCTGTTTTTATTTGTCATCATTGTGGTATGCATGGTCATATTCGCCCTTTTTGTTATAAATTGCATGGGAGAATGTCTCAAAAGGGTAGAAATTCGAATACTTTTTGGGTTAGGAAACAACCTTACATGTCTAGGCGGAATACCAAGATTCATGAGAGTGTTCACAACACCATGACATTTACCAAGACCGCTAGACCTGATTTTGTTAAGACCAAAAAGATTTGGGTGAGAAAACTTGACTTGTGTTAATGTGTTTACTCTTTTTAGGTTTTTTTTGGGTCTTTGTGTGTTTTTTTTTAATAAAAAAAATGTGTGCATGTTTGTTTTTTTTGTGTCTTGCTTTGTTTAAGAAAAATAAAAAAAACCCAAAAAGATTTTCTTAGTATGGTTTTGCAAGTTTGAATTTTTGAGATGTCTTTGGTGCATATTGGAATTGATGAGAATATCCATTACATGTTAATATGTGTGTGCTTTCTGTGGTAATTACTCATTTTGGAGTGTGTGTTCTTTGATTAGTATGTCTCATTCTGTACACACTCTTGGATTAGCAAATATTGGAGTCTTTTGCCTTAGTGGTTATTGTTTCTATGGACTTCTGGCATGATATCTTTTGCTTTTCTAAAAGAATTGACCTATACTAGCATATCATGGGTGATGTTGAGTCTCTTAACCACCTTCCATCTTTTTGCATCTCCATGGCTTTCCTCTTAATTCTTTGCAGTCTAGACATGAGGAAAAGGCTACCTCAGAGTCACCAACCAGGCCATCATTATTATATCCATGCTTCTCTGGTTCGGTTTCCATACTCTTGAGCGTGTCAGCCGCCGATGAATGTGCAAAAGAAAAGAGAAAAAAAAAAAAAAAAAAATGTGCACAAGAAAGAAAATAAAGAAAATAAATGTGCAAAAGAAAGAAAAGAGAAAAAAATGTGAAAAAAAAAAAAAGGAAAAAGATTCATTGATTGAGGGGGAGCCTCCGCCTTTACTCACCAAATACCCCTTGATTCCTAGTGGTTTGACTTTCCGTTGTTGTGCTTAGATTCTCTTGTCGGAGGTCCAACTTTTATATCACTACTAGGATTTGAATCTAGTGTTTGTCTAACTTCAAGAGTCACACACACACTTTTATCATGGGATCTATGCTTTTCACATAATGCATTACTTTCTTTCATGAGGAATTTTCTAGAAGCTGTGCACATTATGTTTTCAAGTAATTGTGCTTCTTGGATAATCTTGTGTGTCTCAAGGTGCAAATCTGAAAATCCTTGCTTGCTCCACCATATTATTTGTTCACTGTTTTCAGTATTTGTGGTTGCTTTTAATGAGGGGGAGTTTGGTTCATCATTACCAGTGTTTGATGTATATTGATGGTACAGTAGTTTGGTTGATGGTACAGTGTTTTTACTTTTGCTTATATTCTTCTTTGGTACAGTTGGATTGTTAGTATTTTGTTTATGGATTAATTTATATTTTGTTATTTAATCCAGTTCCACATATGTTGGTTGGCTTGTGTGTGGTTATTTTATTTCAGGATAATTGTTCAAGAGCATGGATTTGAGTGTTGGTTCATAGTTGGTGGTGCTGCTTGAGAGATTTTGTTAGGAAATTTGTTTTAGATTGGTTTTATCCAGGATTTGACAAAGGGGGAGATTGTTAGGACTTTTTGTTGTCAAATTCCATGGATCAAAACCAAGGTTGTAACAAGAGTTCTTTAAGAAGTTGGTTTCCTTCAAAAACAGGATTACTTGGGAGTTCTGAAAGAAGTTGGTTTTCTACAAGAAGTTGATTACAAGAAGTTGGAACTCTGCAAGAAGTTGGTTTTCTGCAAGAAGTTGGTTTTCTTTTCCAACTAGGATTGCTTTGATTTTCTATAAATAGTTGGGTTTCTCCCAAATCTAGGCTATTCATTGATTCATTCATTGAATCCTCCAGATCTTTCTTTTTGGTTCTTAAAGGTTTATATCTGGGGATATTTTATTTTTTTCTTTGATGTCTTATTGAGTATTCAACTCATGATCTAAAAAGACTACATCAAAGGTTTGTGTTTGTTTCACAAAAGAGAGAGGAAGTTCTTCAGTTGTGGATTCTGAAGAATTCGGTCTGAAGTTTCGGTGGTGGAATCCGGAGTGGCTCATCAGAAAGACAATTCCGTGGTGAAGATGGGGTTGGAAGAGGCACATAGAGGTTGGTTCAATTAGGCGTTGTGGATTCGCTAGATAATTGAGAGTGATACCTGTGTAATTCCTTTATATCTTCTTAGTGGATTGTTCTGGTGGCTGTGGCCCGTGGTTTTTTGATCACAATTGGAAGGTGTCCAATTGTGGTTTTTCCACGTAAAATCTTTGTGTCTCTTTCTTTTGATTGTTTGATTGGGATTGTTATATTTTGCTTAAAATTGATACATAATCACAAATCAACATCTAGGGTTTCTAGATTTTTCAAAAAGGATGCCGAGGTCGTGCTCCCAGAGACTACCGATGTCCAGATCCAGAATGTTCCTGAAGCTGAAGAATCATAGCTTTTTTCCTTTATCTTTTGTACTTTGTTTCTTTTCTTTGCTCTTGTTAATGTTCCCTGAACAATTTAAGCTTCTTCTTTATGGCCGATGTGCCTTTCTTTGTGGCTTTAGAACAATTTACTTCTGCTAGGCCATTGTGCCTCCTTTATATACAACTGCTTCTCTTTGAATGCTGTAGTCTTTAATTTTTCTTCTTTGCTTCTGTTTGATTCTATACTTAGAATATTTTGCATGATTTATATAAATCTTCCTTCGCTTAATCTCCTCGGGGTTACATACCTCGGGCATGTTTTCCTGAAGATTTACCTCGGCTAGGACTTCACCTGTGAACTTTTCATAAACTTCAACAAGTATAAAGCGTATAAACTTAATTCAACTTCATCTTGTAAATTGCTACAAATTTCAACTAGTGAAGGTAAACAATTATCTCGGCTTAACTTTAACTTGTAAATTGCTACAAATTTCAACAAGTACAGATAACGAATTATCTCAGCTTAACTTTAACTTGTAAATTGCTACAAATTTCAACAAGTAAAGATAAGGAATTATCGGCTTAACTTTAACTTGTAAATTGCTACAAATTTCAACAAGTAAAGATAAGGAATTATCGGCTTAACTTTAACTTGTAAATTGCTACAAATTTCAACAAGTAAAGATAAGGAATTATCTCGGCTTAACTTCGGTTAAGCATCATCTCCGTTTAACTTCGGTTAAACTTTATCTTAGATTTAACTACTGTTAAACATCTCGGCTTAACTTCGGTTAGGCATTACTGTCTTCTATCTGCCCCCAATGTGAACCTAAGTTCCACTTGGGTTCTCATTATTCAAAACACAACGTTATGCATAATTTAATAAGTTCTGGAAAATTCTGGAAAGATTTCATTGATCATATTGGCAAAAAGTCAAACAACATCTAATGATAAAAAAACTTTAAATTACAAGTGTTCCAAGGTCTAGGCAATGCTTTGCCTTCACTATCCTCGAGCCGATATGCCCCATTTCCTAACACCGAGGTAATTCTGTAGGGCCCTTCCCAGTTCGGGCCAAGCTTGCCCTCTCTGGGATCCTTCTTATTGCCGACGACTTTCCTCAAGACTAGGTCGTTGACCTGAAAATCCCTTGGATTGACCTTCTTGTTGTAAGCTTTGGCAAGCTGTTGCTGGTATGCTGCAAGCTGGATTACAGCTTTCTCTCTTCTTTCCTCCAGTAGATCCAGATCTCGGGCTAAGAGCACATCATTAGACCCGTTCTCAACTCCCTGGGTTCTGATCCCTGGGATGCCGATCTCCAATGGAATGACTGCTTCGGTTCCATAAGCCATGGCGAAGGGGGATTCCCCCGTTGATCTCCTCGGCGTAGTACGATATGCCCAGAGCACATTGGGCAATTCTTCTACCCACTTTCTTTTTGCTGCCTGCAGCCTCTTCTTTATTCCGTCCAGAATTACTTTGTTGGATGCTTCGGCTTGCCCATTACTTTGGGGAAAGCTTGGTGTTGAAAAGTAATTCTTTATTTTGAACTTTGCACAGAAATTCTTGATAAGTTTGCTGTCAAACTGCGTTCCGTTGTCGGCAACAATTGCTCTTGGAATCCCAAATCTAGTGATTATGTTCTTCCAGATGAAGTTCTTCACATCCACATCTCGGATTTTGGCGAGAGGCTCTGCTTCTATCCACTTTGTGAAGTAGTCTGTTGCCACTAGTAGGTACTTCCGCTGCCCAGTCGCTTGGGGCAATTGTCCAACGAGATCCATGCCCCATTGGGCGAATGGCCAAGGGCTGGAAACCGGGTTCAGGTCGGCAGCTGGCTGATGTATCAAAGGTGCAAACCTCTGACATTGTTCACACTTCTTCACATAGGCTTCTGCATCTTTTTGCATATAGGGCCACCAATACCCCTGGGTAATGGCCCTGTGAGCTAACGATCTGCCCCCTGCGTGGCTTCCACAAACTCCTTCATGAATTTCGTATAGAAAATCCTCGACCTGAAGAGGGTGTACACACCTTAAAAGAGGTCCAGTGAAGGATCTTCTGTAGAGATGTCCTTCTGCTGTCAGACTGAATCTTGCCGACTTCAATCTGACCTTGTGTGCTTCCTTTCGATCTTCTGGCAGCTTACCCTCTTTTAGGAATGCAATAATTGCATCCATCCAGCTTGGTCCCATGTCCACACATAATGCCTCTTGCATCGTGTTCGGTGGCTCTATGCTCGGGCCTTCTAGGTAATCGATCATTATTGTCCTTGTCTTTCCGGTTTGCATTGAACTTGCTAAATTGGCCAACGCATCGGCGTGGCTGTTATCATCTCGGCTAACCTGAAGAAGTCGGCAGTCTTGGAACTTGTCTGCCAGCCTGATGACTTCTTTTGCGTATGCCGACATTCTTTCATCTCTTGCAGCAAACTCTCCTGTAGTTTGATTCACTATAAGTTGTGAGTCACAAAAAACTATTACCTCATCTGCCTCTGCTGCTACTGCCAGCTTCAGTCTAGCAATCAATGCTTCATATTCCGCCTCATTGTTCGAGGCTTTGAACCCCAGTCGAATAGACTGCTCCAATATCTCCCCATCGGGGGAAATTAACACTACTCCTGCCCCTGCCCCCCTGCCGGTTTGAGCTCCCATCAACAAAAAGTTGAAAGGAGTCGCCGATGTAAATGCTGCAAGGTCTGAGTTTTTCCTTCCTTGATTCTTTAGCCTTTGGCTGGGCTTCTCCTTCCTTGTTTGGACATCGTTCATCCCGGCTCAACGGAGCCCGATGTTCGATGTATTCTGGCGAGAACTCGGCCACGAAGTCGGCCAGGACTTGGCCCTTGATTGCTGTTCTCGGCCTGAACTCCAGGTCGTATTGGCCCAAAACTACGGCCCATCTTGCTATTCTTCCAGTCAAGTCTCCTTGCTGCAACAAGGACTTCAGTGGGTGCTCTGTCAGAACCACTATCTTGTGAGCCTGAAAGTAGTGGTTTAGCTTCTTTGAGGCCATTACCAAGGCCAGCATCAATTTCTCCAATGGTAGATACCTTGTTTCTGCATCGGCCAAGGTTTTACTTACATAGTAAACAGCCTTTTGCTCTCCCTTCTCTTCTCGGATTATCACAGCGCTTACTGCGTGCTCTGAAACTGCTAAGTATAAAAACAGTTCCTCCCCAGGTTGAGGTGTTGAGAGGACTGGAGCCGAGGTGAGATATTTCTTCAGGTCAGCCAAAGCGGCCTCACATTCCTCTGTCCATAGAAAATCCGCGGCCTTTTTCACCAGGTTGAAAAAGGGTTTACATTTGTCCGAACTTCGGCTTATGAACCTGTTTAGGGCTGCGGCCCTTCCAGTAAGCATTTGAACCTGTTTTGCCGATGTCGGACTCTGTAATTCCAGAATGGCCTTGATCTGGTCTGGGCTGGCTTCAATGCCCCTTCTAGTCACTAGGTATCCCAAGAACTTACCGGATCCGACTCCAAACGCGCATTTCGATGCGTTTAGTCGGAGCCGATATGTTTTGAGTATGTCAAAGACCTCTTTTAGTTCATCAAGATGATCCTTTGGTTCCTTGGTCTTCACGACCATGTCATCAATATAGACTTCTACTGTTCGGCCAATCAAATGCTTGAACATCTTGGTTACCAGCCTTTGGTAAGTTGCTCCTGCGTTCTTCAACCCGAAAGGCATGACTCGGTAACAATACAGACCTTTGGGAGTGATAAACGCTGTCTTCTCTTCATCCGGGGGGTACATGGCTATCTGGTGATACCCCCTATATGCATCCAAGAAGCTCATTCTTCCATGTCCAGATGTGGCGTCCACCAACTGGTCGATCTTTGGCAGAGGGAAGCTGTCTTTGGGACAAGCTTTGTTCAAGTTTGTAAAATCTACGCAGACCCTCCACTTGCCATTCTTCTTCTTTACTACCACGGTGTTTGACAACCATGTCGGATAATTGGCTTCTCTGATGGCCTTGGCCTCCAGAAGTCTGTCTACCTCCTCCTCCACTGCTTCGACGTACATCAACGTCGGTCTTCTGGCTCGTTGTATTACAGGTTTGGCCGACCTGTCAACGTTGAGTCTGTGACATGTGACCTCGGGGTCAATGCCAGGCATTTCATAAGGTGTCCAGGCGAACACCTCAATATTCTTCCTCAGAAAGGCTTCCAGCTCCCTTTCCTCTTCTTCGGCTAATCCTGTGCCGAGAAGAAAGAAACGTTCTTCATCGCCCTCCTGGACGAAGATCTTCTTCAATGCTTCTTCACTTTTCTCGGTCGGCTCCTTGCCGACATCATCTAGGACCTTCATGTCCTCTTTTTCAACTTCTGCCTTCTCTGGTTCCCGAATGCTACAGGTCAACTTCATTGCTGCCATGGAGCAATTTTTCGCCTGCAACTGATCTCCTCTAACTTCCTCAATCCCATGTTCTGTCGGGAACCGTAGTAGTTGATGCAATGTTGAGGGAACTGCCCCCATTGCATGCAACCACGGCCTCCCTAAGATGATGTTGTAAGGCGAGGGCGTGTCAATCACAATGAATTCCGTCTTGATCTTCTTCGTGCCAGCCTGTACTTCCAAGCTTGTTGCGCCTAATGGCCATATCGGCGTTCCATTGAAGCCGACCATCGGGCCGTTCGACTGATCCATGTCATCAGGGTGAAGGCCTAGCTCCTTATAACATCTGACATACATGATGTCACAGGAGCTGCCTTGATCAATCAAGATGCGTTTTACCTGGCACTCCCCAACCTGGAGGGATACTACCAAGGCATCATTGTGCGGGTGCTGAACCATATCTTGGTCGGCTTCTGTGAAAGCAATCATCTGTCCTTGGCATTCTTCAGGCCGAGGTCTTTTTAGTCCGACCTGATTGACGTGCTGCAGGTGTCTTACCCTCTGTGTCTCCCCCCGTATGTCGTTTTCATTCACCTTTGAGTGGATCACATTAACCACCCGAGGTCCGCCTGCCTGTGGTTGCTGTGCTGGCGGTGGCGGGGCTGCTGGTGCTTGAGGCAATCGTGCCTGTTCCTCCCTCGTTTTGGCCTCATCCACAAGGTCTCTCAGATGGCCTTGCCTCACCAAATCTTCTAAGTGTGCCTTAAGGGCTCTGCAACCCTGAGTTGGGTGCCCCTCCTCATTGTGGTAGGCACAACGCCTACCAAGGTTTCTCCCCATAAATTCTCCTGGTGCTCTTGCCGGCGCCCTGAAGTAGGGCTGATTCCAAATTTGATCAAGGACTTTGTGGAGCGGAATTCGGAACACCGTTGTCACTGCCTGCTTGGCCCTCAACTCCGTCTCCTGTTTGTTGGGTCCGTTGTTACCTCGGCCTCGCTTCGGCGAGCCGTTGACTTTTTCTGTCTTTGTCTCCTTGTTCCCCGAGGTATCTTCCTCGGCTCGTGCATACTTCTCAATTCTCGCCATGAGTTCCTCCATGCTCTTTGGCAGGGTTTTCGCCAAAGACTTCCGCAGCGGACAGTCATCCTTCAGGCCGTTCTTGAAAGACACGACGGCCACCTCCTGGTTGCATTCAGGTATCCTGTTGAACACCTCATAGTACCTCTTTGCATAAGCCCTAAGGCTTTCGTCTTTGCTGATCTTCAGAGCCATCAATGCATCCACCCTCAATGGCTGAAGTTTATTTGTTATGAACCTGACCACAAACATCTCGGCCAGGCCTTCCCAATTCTTCACGCTCCCCTTCGGTAATTTGTGGAACCAATCCGATGCAATCTCCCCGAAGGATGAAGGGAACACTTTGCAGAGCAACGGCTCGTTCCCACTGTATAATGCCATTGAATTCAAAAATAATCCAACATGGAAGTTAGGGTCAGACTTACCATCATATATTTGGAACCTCGGCATACTGAATCTTTTCGGCGCAACGAATCTGTCCAATTCCACCGAGAATGGTGTCCTCGGCTTAACCGAGGAGGTCACTTCGAGTCCGGCATTCTCTTGCTTCCTCTTAAGGTAATCTCTCAAGTCTTCTTTACTTTTCTCTGCAGCCCGGCTGTCTCCGGACTTCAGCCTTTTCGGCGCACTACTCTCGGCCTCATGGTGGCTCCTTTTCGACCTTTCCCCGCAGGATGCATCGAAGCACAATATCCGCCCTGGAACATGCCGATGTTCTTTGGGGTCTGCTTCCCTCTCGTGATATGTCCTTCGGGACTCTTCTTTTCTCGGCTTTTCTCGGCCGACTTCCCTGGAAGGTCGGTGAGAGTACCTTCCACTCCTCGCGTGCTGCGGTGCTTCGGCGATTTCTTTCTGCCCCTTCTTCTGGGCGTTTGCTGCCGGCATTGGTGTGTCCTGAAGCGGGTACGGCGGCTGCATGACATTATTCTGCATCATGAAGTTGACGACCGATTGAAGGTCTGCCAACTTGTTTGCCATCTCCTTTACTTCTTCGTCCCTCCTCAGGCATCTGTCTTTCCAGGTCTGGAGGTCGTCCTCATTATAGTACTTTCCCCGATCCGCTTTCTTTGCTGTGTCGCCATCTCGGCCGACGCTTTTCTCTGCATGATTCTGATCACGAGTTTCTTCGTTGTGGTTGTCTCCTTCGACATCAAGGTCGATAAGTCTGCCACTCCCGGCGGGAACGTCGTCCCCAATCTTTTCCTTCTGCGTGTTACTGGCCATCTACTCTTCTTTCGTTCCCACAGACGGCGCCAAATTGTGTGAGTGAAATTCCGATCACACTGTCCTTCTTAGTGAATCAGCTGCAGAACACAGGCAGAATAGATGGCTCCCTGCAATCTGCACAGAAAGAAAAGACTCCGGCGGTGGTTCTTCCACCCGGGGGACTCCGACGATCAAGTCAGTCTCAATATCTCTCAAAGATAATACAAGTGCTTAAATTACTGCTCAAAACTCCAAATTGCGTACCTTAGACCCGCCGGGGGTGCCCTTCTTTTATAGTCTTTCTCTGTCCTAGTCCCACTAGAAGTCTCACTTCTATGGACTCTCATTCTCTACTTACTCTGGACTCTACAAGAGATAAGGATAGACTCCCTAAGAATACTATCCTTATCCATCTTGAAGTCTTTCTTCATTCTAGGACTCTTGCCCCTTATCTGATCATCTCGGATTCCGATATCTTCGGCGGTAACTCCGGACTCCTGTATTCTCGCAGATAACCTCGGCAACTCTGAGATAACCTCGGCGTAACTACCACGACACGTGGCACCTCGGCTGACACTTCGGTGTCATCTCGGCCACGTGTTGGCATTCAGAAAATACATCCCCACATCATTTATTGCGTTATTCAATAGTGTAATTATTATAATCTTTGAATCAATCACCAAGTCAATTTTTTTTAAAAAAAATATAAAAAATTAGAAAATTAGGATTGGCATGTTGGAGCTTCCACAAGCCTTGGGGTTTAAAAGACCCTTTTGCTTAATATATAGATTTATACATTATATATTGTAGATATATTGGAATCATAAAATAATTTTGAATTCATCAACATCATGTTTTTGGAATATATAATTTGTGAATGATAATGTGGGAGATAGATGATAATTTCTGGAATCATAAAATTATTCATCAACACATCATGGTCGTGGCTCTTTCTTCTTCTCCAACTTCAAATCCTCTGGCAAAAACGCCATCGCCACCGTCCCATCAAGCACTCTCTCACTCTTCCCTTTCTTCTAAACCTTCTATATTGAAAGACTTGAATCCGAATCGCTCTCTTTGGGAGCATAAAACGAGAAGAAGTAATGCGATTCGTCGAGTGTAACCGTCGCCACGTCCTTGGCCAACGGCCGCTGGATCTCGTCGGCGACACAAGCGAACACGGCGACAATGTTATCACCTTGCCGGAGACAAAGAAGCAATAAATCGCCGCAAGCGAGCTTGACGCTGTACTCTTTGTCGATCAAATGGAGGATCGCACCGGAGACAGTGAGGATGAATTCTTTGACAGACTAAGGAAGGGGAGAAGGGATGGCTGGGTAGAGGTTTACAATTTGGATATTGATGATGAAGAAGATGGTAGTCTTTAGAAATTGATGATGCCATTTGCACACTAAGCGCGTGTCTACCTTGGATGGAAATGTTAATTGTACATTTCAATCTAATAATTACAGGAGTTATGTGATGATTTCTAAACGTCATAATAAACTGCATGCAGCTTTAACCACAGGGATTAAAAATGAAATTTGCCCTTCTTTATATTTTTTTCAACTAAGAAATAAAATAAATTTGTCCAACTAGCAAGTGTTTCAACATTCCTCTAATTTTATTTTTCACAAAACTGGAATTTTATAATTTTCGTTTTAAATTATCATACTTTTTGTCTTATACAAAATATTATTTTTATATAGCATGATAAGTCACATTATTTTCATTTTATATCTTGTTGTTCATATACATATAATTTTATTAATTTCTATATATAGGAAGTGAAATACATGACAAAATTTTATCATTTGATTTGATCCCTAAATTTTAATTCTATCAATTTGATTCATTCATAAAATGTAACAAAATGAATACTTTTTAGACCATACACGCATTATATTATTTTTTTCAAATGACCATTTGAAATTGAATTAATTTTACTCCTTTTTTTTTAAAAAAAAAAAAAGGCAAAATTGAGAAACGAATATTTGGAGGAGCAAAATGGCAAGTATTTTTTGCTGCAGCAACAAGACCAGCAATGCAACCTAATTCAGTTTCAGGAACCAGTACATCAACAGACCTGTGATTCAACAAACTTCCTCCAATTCAAAATCACTACAGTAATAAGCTGAGATCACAATTCAACACACTCCAAATCCAACAAAACACTTTTGGCACCATTTAGATTCTGGATTTCCCTTCTTCAACTTCTCAACAATCAGAGAGAGTTCCAACTACAATTCCAATCCCCAGAGCACAACTTGAATAACAAGTGATCTGCTCTAGTAAACCAGCTGGTCTAAATTCAATGTGAAAAACACCTTCTCCTCCTTTACTCTGTTTGAATCTCATACAAAACAAAGCATCAACAACCAATTCAGGATTGATCTCTTACACAAAGTTTAGACGTTTAAGCTGAAATGGGCCATAGAGCTATTACTTTAAAAGTTTCTCTATAATATCCAAAATCTCCAAAATTGGTTCCCAAATCTCAATAAAAATGCCCAACATTACAATAATCTTCAAAGGCATGTTCAGATGCCAAAGAACAACAAACAAGCCACTCCATACACTGAAAACTATCAATAGCTATTTAATTACCGGGTTCTAAATGTAAAGAAAACAGGAATAAAAAAGCTTTTGCCTCCACATAAAGACAAAACAAAGATCACTCCTCCATGCGATTTTCCTCTGATTGCTGAGAAGAAACCTTGACTTTCTTCGGTAAAATAAGAGAAGGTTCCTGTTGGAGGGCTGCAGTTTCTGTTCCTTGGATCTCTTTCCCTTAAACCTGTCCATATTTTCCCAGTAGACATTAATAAGAGACCGCGGGCCGGGGGGGGGGGGGGGGGGGGGGTGTGGTTGGGACAGAACACAGTTCATGCAGTTTCTGTTCCTTGGATCTCTTTCCCTTAAACCTGTCCATATTTTCCCAGTAGACATTAATAAGAGACCGCGGGCGCCGGGGGGTGGGGGGGGGGGGTGGGGTGTGGTTGGGACAGAACACAGTTCATAATATTCCTAACAGAGAGAGCAAACCTATTTTCATGATGTCTGGCCTCCCTTTCAACTCTGACTTTATCAATCTTCTTAATGGCCTTCAAAGTGTTCTCAGCAAGGTTTCTGTCATATCTCTCCGGCCTATTTCGCTTCCTCTCAAACTCAAAGGTTGAATCCTTGGAAGTTGAATACGAAAAAGCAAAATAACAAATTATCACCATAGCATGTTAACAGTATTAGAGGAAAGAGGGGGAAAGACCGGTAAATAAAAGAGTCTTCTTTACCTGGGTCATATCCTTTCCATGCAGTCTCCTATAAGCCTTGGTCCACTTAACTTTACGAGGATTCCTCTTCATCTTAAAGTTCTTGTGACATTTAGATCGACAAAACCGGAAAATCTGCATTTGGAGTGGTTGTCAGGGTTCTTAAGTCAATAGCGATATTAACTATAATTTGACAATCTACATTGGCTACCATATTGTTCTATAATGATAGCTTGAATTAAGACATGTTCCAAGAACCATCTTAAATGAAAAATCTATAATATTATATAAAGCACACAACTCATAAGGTTTTTGAAGTTATGCAAGGCTTTTTATTTTTCCAAAATTAACCATATTTTTAACTGCTTCAGAGAATAATTGTTGACAGTGTTCAAATTCAACCTATCTTCTCCATTCATCAAATCATAAAAAAATTTAAACTCATCATGTTTGCACACCTTGTTTGGTTTTAATTGATTTTCTAAAAATTGAGTTTTTGTTTTTCATGTTTTTTGTTTTTAGTGGATTTTTTTAAAATAAAAAATTTTCTTAAAATATCAAAATTTTCGACCAAAAACAAAAAAAAAAAAAAAACAAAAAGAAAAAGTTCAATTTTCTGAAACCAAACAAGGTGGTTCAAATGAAAACCCAGGTCAAGACAACATGAAACCCACCAGTCATACAAAGGGGTGATTCCCTGGTCAAGACAACATGAAACCTCACGACTACCTCCCTACAGAATTGAAAAGCCTACTTGGGTCAGGTCTGTGTAGATTGAAAAGTTTCTTCAACTTACACACGAATCATTATCAGGTTTCCAGACGCATGATCTAGTATTTAAGTTTGGTTCAGTTGCAAACCAACAAAGGGGTCTAGCCTTCGAAGCACGGGTACTACGAAAATGTTACCGTACTCGTACCAGGTATTTATCAGGTACTGGTATTCGTACTGATAGGGTTGCATGCATATCAGGTACTCAAAATACGTACCAAATACTTTTTATACATTCTTTGGATAGTCTATGGTGGGTACTTCGTTGGTACAAGGTGGATAAATTGTGAGTACACCAAGCCATAGAATATTAGTGGAAATACGTTTAATTTATTAAAGAGTTATAATTTACTTGAAATTGCAAATCCATTACTTGATGTGCCAAAAATGAAAAATGAATTATTCAATAATGAAATCAATGGAAGTGAAAATTGAAATTTCAAGTTTTCAAATTTTTGCTTAACTTGCTTTTGAAATAAAAATTTGTTTTGTAATTTTAATTTCTCTTATTTAATGGCATTAAATTAGACTATGGACTTTGCTTTGGTATTGATATAGTTGAACTATGATTTCTTTTTTGATTTTGTAATTTCTCCTTTTAATTTTAATATTGAACTTTGACTATAAGTTGAATCTAAAACTATAAATTATAAAAAAATGAAAAATTTATTGATGTACCCAATTGTACGTGTATCCTAATTTTTTTAAGTCTTGTCGTATCAACGTATCCCTAAAGCACCCGCAGCCGCACCCGTGCTTCATAGGGTCTAGCATTTCTCTTCATATTTTCCGGTCTAATCACAATAAAAACTATGTAGGTGTTTGAAAAGTTGCTATTTTAGTTTTTGACTATTTTAGGATGTTAAAATTTTTTTGTTTGGGAAGATAATTAGATTTTTTTTTGTAATTGGATGTGATGTTTGTGAGAGAATGAGTAAAATAATTATGGATTTGATATGATATTTCGTCTTATTGACTATTTTAGTCTATTTTGCCTTTTAGTATTATTTTAGCCAAAAAAACTAAAAAAGCTCCTTCCCAAACACCCCAAATGTACTGCAATCACATATTCCAAGAAACAGAATAATAGGACAACCCACAAAGTGTAAAATAAGGCTACACATTTCATCATTTTGAATAAAATCTTTTCTTATTAAAAAAAAAAAGGCTACCTTAGCGTCATTCCTAACAAACTGAATACCATGCCCAGGATATACAGTAGAGGAACAGAACCAGCATTTTTCCAATCTCATGGCGGATTTGGGTTACAAAATCCTCTATTCCCTGCAAGAGACAATATATCATCATACAAAAGATTAAGCAAGGCCATATTTACTAAATCAATTGACAAGCCACAAGGTACCACCTATGAAACATTAATACAAATAGACACGGGACACAGACATGCCGACCCGTTATTTTTCTAAAAAATTACTAAACAGCCAAGTTGAATAAATCTATACTACTATATAAAACCTAACACCAGATCGTCAAAAATTCAACTATTCATCTTGTTCATTCCTCAACTACCCGCACATCCACCGCTAGTGTGTATATATATATGTGTATTGTAAATTCATACATAAAAGTAGCATTATTTCAATCAAATTAGGGATACAAAAATACACAAATGACAGTAGTAGCACCAACAGATTACAATTTCACTATAAAGAAACACAAAACCCAATTTAGATAGAAATCACATTAACCAAAAGCAACTACAATAATTTACATATCAATCACTAATTCTATATTTAGATATCAATCAAACGAGAGAGAAATACAGAGAGAATCTAATAGTAACCACGATAGAAACTAAAATTAATCACAATAATGACTGAATAGCTTAAGGTCTCTGGACTCACCGCCTCGAAGCGCTGTTCTTGTTGCTGCGTCGCTAGACGCCCGAGAGCGAAGAGCACGAAGCGAACGAGAGAGACAGAGCCAGAGATGAGGGTTTTGCCCTAACTTTAGATTTATGGGGAGGTTGTTACAGACCGACCGGGTACAGTGAACCGGTACTGGTTCAACTGGTCCACCGGTTCCAACGATTTTTCTAAAAAAAGAACCGGATTTTCTATCTATAATCATCTATCATGTTTGGCAAAATTTACATTTTTGTTTTTCATATTTTCTTTTTTATCTTTGTGAATGTTTTTCATATTTTATGTAATTTTTTATATTTTGTATATACACTTAGGTCTCGTTTGGCAATATTACTTTTGAGCTTAAAAGTTAAAAAATTACTAAAAAATTCAAAAAACCAACAACATATATTAAAAAGTCAAATATTCACTTTTCTCTCTACTTTTTGCATATTTATTCGTAAAAAATCAAAAAGTCATGCTAAGGGGTTGGGAAGAAAGATTTTAGCCTCTTTTAGATTAAAATTCACAAAAAGACAAAATAGGTTAAAATAGCCGATAAGACAAAATATCACATCAAACGCATAATCATTTCACTTTTTCTCTCATAAACATCACATCCAATTACAAAAAAATCCAATCATCTTTCCAAACACAAGAATTTTAGCATACTAAAATAGCCAAAAACTAAAATAGCCTACTAAAATAGGAACTTTCCAAACACCCACATAAAGTCCTCGTTTGATAAACATTTTAGAACTAAAAAAACACAAAAAAAACAAAATAGGTTATATAAGCCAATAAGACAAAATGTCACATCTAACCCATAATCATTACACTTTTTCTCTCACAAAAGTCAATAAAACTCAAAAATAAAAATCAAACGAGACTAAAAAACCAGACTAAAAAAGTCTCAACATAAAAAAGTTGGCTATCGTAGCCAATGCTAAACGAAGCTTAATTTTTTTATATCATATTTTAGCTAAAAAGTCAAAAAAATTATTAAAAACATATATTCCCAAACGAGGCCTTAATCTAAATACGTTTAAAAATATAATATTTGTAAAAAAATTACCAAATACAAAAAAAATGCAAAAATTCAATAAATTTTTATATTTTGTTATATTCAATGAATTTTTTAAAAAAAATTGCACATATTTTTTACTTTTTAAGTATATTAACATTAAAGGCTTGTTTTGTAACGTTTACGTTTTCAGTTTATATTTACAAAAATTTTATAAACTAGTTTTTGTTTATTTTTAGAAAAATATAAACTATAAACGCGTTTGGTTTAGACAAAATGTTTAAAAAAATTAAAAATATAAAAAAGAGTAAGAAATGGCAAATGGTGGTGGATGGTGGGTGGAGACGAGTGGTGGCGGCGGAAGACGGTGGTGGAAAATGATGGCGGGGTGGTGGTGGCAGAAGACGGTGGTGAAAAATGGTAGCGAGTGGATGGTGGTGGTGGGTGGGTGGGTGACGGTGGTGGGTGGTAAGGAGTGGGTGGTGGTAGTGGTGGTGGCAGGTGGCTAGTGGGTGGTAGTGGCGGGTGGTGGATGGTGGTGGTAGGTGGGTGGTGAGTGCTGGTGGCGAGCAGTGGATAGTAGTGGCGGGTGGGTGGTGGGTGGTGAGTGGTGGTAGTGGTGGTGGCTAGGGGTGAGTGGTGGTGGCGAAGGGTGGGTGGCAGGTGGGTAGTGGGTGGTGGTGGGGTAGTGGGTGGTGGTGGCGGCGGGTGGCAGGTGGGTGGGTGGCAGGTGGGTGGTAGGTGATGGTGGTGGTGGTGGTGGTGGTGGTGGCGGCGGGTGGGTAGCGAATGGCTGGTGGCTAGTGGCGGGTGGTGGATGGTGGTGGTGGCAGGCGGTGGATGTTAGTGGCGGGTTGTGGGTGGTGGCGGTGGTGACGGCGAGGGGTGGGTGGTAGTGGTGGTGAGTGGGTGGCAGGTAAGTGGTGGTGGCAGGTGGGTGGTGAGTGGTGGTGGCAGATGGTGGTGGTGGTGGTGGTGGTGGCAGATGGTGGTGGGTGATGGGTGGTGGTGACGGAAGACGGTGGTGGAAAATGGTGGCAGGTGGTGACTAATGTTGGGTGGTAAAAAAAAAAAAAAAAACTCAAAACTCAAAACATAAACTCATTTTTTGTGTTTTTATTTTTTAGCCAAATTTATAAACTGGGACCATTGATTTATAAATCAAAAATTTACCAAACAAGGTTTTATTTGAGTTTTTAAAAATTTTGTAAATATAAACTGAAAACATAAGTGTTACCAAACGGCACCTAAATAAATCTAAAAATTTTAAACAAAATGATTAAAATATTTTTAAAAATCATCAAAAATATAAAAATACGAATTGAAAACTCAGAAAACTGTTCAACAGGTCAGCCCAGTCACATTTTGAAAACCTTCATTTTTACAAATACATTTCTTAAGATTTGTTTAAAATACAAATTGTCTTTATAGTTTAAAAAATTATAAATATCCCTTTGTCATAATTTTTTATGTAATAGAATTAATAAAAAAAATATTAACTGTACCATAATTGTTAATTAAAATATATTTCTAATATTATTAAAAATTATAATTGACTTAATAATTTATTAATAAAATGGGTTATTTGTTATTCAGTTAGAAATTTGAAGGAGCGAGAAATCTCAAAAAGTATATTTATAATTTACCATTTTAATTCTCACTCTTTTTCATTTATTGAATTTGAGCTAAAATATTTATTTTAAGTATATGTGACGACACATTAAGTTTGACTGTACACTCATCTTTTGGGTAAATGTGGAAATAGTTTTTTTAATTTTAATTTTTTTTCTCTATCCATAAATTAGGGGTGTGTAGACACCCCATTTTTGACCGTCCTCAAGACTTGGACGTCACCGTTTGAACACTCGGTGATCATCCATGTTCATGTTCGCTTTGAGTTCTTGGAGGTCCCAGCCGCACGCCTTGCCTCAAAATCTCTCAACTTGGCTGTTTTGTGCATTGGTCGTGGACCAAGCATTTGTGTTTCTGCTTTGAGGGAAAAAGGTGGCTTGTTTGCCATTTCCTCAACCCACCGGCCATGGTCTGAGGTCACCGGTCATGATTTCTTGCTACCGGCCAATGGTATTGGCCGACCGGCACTATATTTGGTCGGCCGGCCGTGTATGTTGGTCGACCAGCCCCTTTGTCTGGCCGAGACCTTTTCTTTGCCTTTTTCAGGCATTGTGCATGCCAGCTGTGCCAGCTGGTAAGCACAAATCCTGCCCTTCATACACGTGTATGAAGGGATTTCATTCTTGTTTAGCTTCTCTTAGAAGCTTTGCAAATTGATTTTTTCTATAAAAGGAGGCCTCCCCTCCCTTTCCAGAGGTTGATTCAGCTGATATATAACTTATATATCTATATCTCTTTATATCTCCCTCTCCTTAATAGTTGTGTGTATAATAGTGTTCTAAAGGGGTTTTTGTTATTAGTTTTACACTAAGACACCTAGTGTTACACTATACTTTGGTTGTTGAGGTTTTAAGGGATTGATTTCAGAGTTTTGAGTTGGTTTTTGATCAAAAGGAGGTGCTGGACTTGGTGTTCTTGAAGTATTCTTCAAGGGTGAGAACTTACCCTTTTATTCCCCATTTTTGCTTAAGGCTTTAGACCTATTTGCATATTGTTTTGAGCTTAGTATATAACTGATAAAAGTTCTGTATTTTCATGCTTAAGATGTTTCATTAAGGTCACTTTGGTGTTGGGTGTCGTCCACCCCCCTCTTAGGCCTTGTTTGGCCTTTTTTTGTACCTTCCTCTTTGGGCTTTGGAACCCTTTGTGTATTGACCTTCTCACCACTGGTGGAGAAGTGGTTTTGAGGTCTTGTATAGGGGAGGGACACCCCTCTCCCCTTTTGACTCATTTGCTTGCATTTAGGGCTCATAAAGGTAGCATGTTTGCATAGCTTTATTTGGCTCCATTTCAGAGGGTATTTGGTGTTAGTTTATCATGGTGTACCTCTATTTCATGTTGGTTTGTTGACTTATTGCATGCATCATACACTTGCTTTGTAATCCCCTCTATTGTCATAACATGTACCATACATTTAGACCATTATGCTTGCATGTTTTAGCTTGACTTCATGAAGCTTTTATCCATGTTGTGACATGTTTAAGCTCTGTTTGGTGTTGATTCAGTCATGTTTGCCATGTTTTGTATAGCCACCTTGTATCCTAGCTTGTTAGTTTTGAATGTGTGAGTCATAAACATGCTTTATTTGGGTAATTTCAGTGATTTGGAATCACTTATCATGCTATTTCAGTCCATGCTCCATGCTTGTATGATTGCATTTACCACCCCTTTCAATACTTTGAAGAGTTGTTCTTTTGTGCCTTAAAATAGGTCATTGTGCATGCCTCTTTGTTTAAGTCCTTGGGCTGCCATATCAGTGGGTTTTGGGGCTCTTTTTGGTGTATTATAGCTCTATTTTTCTTTGAATAATCCATGCCGTGTGTGGTTGAGGTAGTTATAGTGGAATGCTCTCTTTGCGGCCTTGAATGCCCTTTGTTTTGCGCCCTTTTCTTAGCATGTTTTTGGCCTTGTTCCATGCATGCTTTAGCCTTATTTTGGTCTACCCCGGGACTATTTTAAGTTATCTTGGCCCTTTGAGGATGGCCATGGTTTGAACCCCTTTGGTAACCTTGAGTTTTGGGCTTTGTGGCATGCCTTACTTGCATGGTTTGGTTGATTTGGCATCATCCTTTACACATTTTCAGAGCTTGTCATGCTTGTGATTTGTCCATATTTGTCTCTTCTTAATGTGTTTAAGAGTCGACTCTTTTATGCCTAAGTGTTGGACCTTTACATGTGCATGTTTGGGTGTGTTTTGTCCCTCATTTTTTGGGTACTTTGGCCACTGTTTTGGTACGGCTAAGGCCTATCCATCCTTAGTGTAAGTCCATGGATCATGCACTCATGTATTGTTGTAGGTTTACCGCATTATATGTTGTCGCGTCCTTGTGGTTGGTGTCATTATTGCATGCCTATCACTTTGTATACCTACATACCTAGGTTGCATTGTTCATGTTGCATTGCATTAATTGCATGTTTCGCATTGTATATGGCATACATACATTGCATTATGTTTGGTTTGGGGTGTTAAACCAAACATGAGGAATAAGGGACGTTCATACTTAAAGTGACGAAACATATCTCAATCCTCGGTCGCCGACACTCTTGATTCAACATGATAGAGTGTGTAGCATTCATTTGTTTTGTTGCATTCATTCATATTGATTTGCACACTTGACATCTTTGGGTCATCATGCATCGAAATGCGTGATTGGTGGCCCGAGGGTCGAGGGCCACACTCCCTTGAGTCCATAACATGATAGGAAGGGTGGTCGTGCATACATTTGGCTTATAAATTCCATGCCATACACTATCTGTCCTCTGTTGCAACAAAACCAGTGTTCTGCAGGAAGAAATGGCCGATCGGCCAATTTCAGTGCTGGCCGACTACCAAAATCAAGCCGGGGATCCCATTTTTGGTTGATGACCACATTTCCATGGCCGGTGGTGTTTTCCCTTAGCCGGTGGCATCCCAAGGTTCTCAAGGAGTGGTTCAGAAGCAACCTTAGGATTTTCACAATTCTCAAAGGTGCAGAATAGTGCAAACAGAGGCAACATGTGGCATGGCATTGGATTTCCGAGCAAGACGAATCGAGCATGCATCATCCAATCATTTCGAGGCGGAGCTACGACGGCCTTTCAAATTTCATTCTTAGTTTATTTTGTAATTAATTCGTTAATTAATTAAGGGTCTGTAATAATTAATTAGCTAGAGTAGTTAATTATTTAATTGATTTGTATTATTCTTTCGAACCCTCCGTCGAGAGGGCAAATTTGTAATAAGTGTGCGTGCGTGTGTGAATGTCTTCCAATCCCACGTCTTTCTCCATTTTACTTACTTGCTTTTGATGGTTAGTTTTAGGGCATGTTTCAATTAGCATCTATATGTTCGCATGTTTGCATTCATTCGTCTATATTGCATGCACCGGGCTCGGCGCATCATGTTAACTGCATTGTATTTCAATTCCAAGTTGAATACATGTTATTTGTTGCATTTCATATGCCATGTTTAGAATAGTCAAGCCTATCTTAGTTGCATTTTGCATGTGTTGCATTAGCCATCTTAATATGAACTAGGATCATGCATTGATTACTAACTAGTTTCTGTTTTGGCTTAGAGTACTCGGTAAGTATTTATGCTTTAGCATCCTTGTATGTGTGTGAGTGACTACCATGATAGCATGCTTGCCATGAGGCTATTTGCTTATGTGATATAACTGCCTGAATGCCTGTGGATGGAGGTTGGGTTATTTGAATTGGAACAACGCATTGAATGAAAGTTTTTAAGCCCACTTGAGAGTGGCAAAATCATGTTTTCTAAACCCACTTGAGGGTGGCAAATCCACATCTTAGCCTACTTGCGAGTAGCACTATCAAACCATTTTTCAAATAAACAAACATGAAATGTTTCGTTCCAACTCAAATGATCCAGTCTATACTTGTATGTTGTGCGCATCACGTAGTAATCCTAGGCTAATAAACCAGAATAAGAGCACATAATATTTTCAAAACTCGATATCATGGTTAGTAGAGGCCGATCTTTGATCGGGCGAGCGGGGGTGCTCACGAAGTGACCTTCCCCAATCGTACCCAAGCTCCCGAGTCGAGGCAACTTTGGTAATGGAGAACACGTGGCCTTAGGCACAAGTCAGGGTTTCCTAAATTCCCCCAAAATAAAATATTTAGGTGGTGACTCTGTATCTGGCAAAGCAGTCCATGTTTGGCACTTTTTTCTAAAAATCTGTTTTTTCAAAATGATTTGCTAAATTTGGACTCTTTGGTGATTTATCGGTCTCGCATTGCACTTTGCGGGATTAGATTCAGAACCGTAACATTTGAATCCGAACTGTAGTAAGCCCAATGAACAGAACGGGATTCCCTCCCGGGACGTTCGGGGACGTCTACAGGGTGCTTGCAGTTAGGTTGTGGCCGGAGAACCTCCAATCCGCTATATGTCCGTTGGATTGGCGGATTGTAAAAATTCCATTTGCATCCATCTGTGGAATTGGTGGATGTAGATTGACGGATTAGTGGATGGATGCGAATCGGTTTGACGATTTAAACTTTTACAAATTTTGAACATAATGCAACAATTTGTCAATATTTTTTTTTAGATAACAATCCAACTCAACATAACCAAAAGATTATCAACTAAATTGTTAAATACCAATAATAAATACATATAAGAAAATCATGCATTATCAAAACTATTTCATTACTTTTTTTTATTCAAAAACTATTTAAATTTTTTTTTTAAATGACAAAATTAAGCCTTATATTTTTCACACAAAAATGCCAAACATCGACACTTGCCATTTGATAAAAGGATTTTCAAATTGAAAACACAACAGAATATCTAAACTCTTTTTCAATTAAAAACACAAACAAAATATCTAAACAAATTGAAACATAAAGTCTTATAAATTATTAGGGGTGCTCGCGGTTTGGCGGTTCGGTTACGGCTAAAGGAATCTCAAATCCGTCATCCGTCCAAAACTAGGCGGATTAGAAAAAAAATTAATCTATAACCGTCTGTTCATCATCACGCATCCATCCAAAATGTGACGGATCAGTTCAATTTGATTGATTTAAGCAGATCGGAATATCAACTGAGCACCCCTAACATAAACAAGGTTGTTTATGTCGATGTCTTAAAAAAAAAAAATGTCAAGGAATTGCCAAATGAATTAGCATATCTTGACCACGAAACAATGGCCTATTTTTGAATGTTGGTTAAAAGTCAATTTTTTGACTTTTTGATTTTTTTGAATTATATCACCTCTCTACTTTTTTATATGTTTTTTCAAAAAATCCAAAAAGTCAACTTCTTAATGTACTTTCCAAAATAGGCCTCACATACGTCACAATGAATCACCCTCCTCCCCTCATTTTAGTCGATACAAGTTTAATATAATAATTGTATTTCACTTTTAAGTCTTTATTCATCAATTTTTTAAAATGGTTGTGAGGGTAGTATGCCCATTGCCTTTGCTTCTATTTTAAGGGTGTTGCTTGGAAGCTCAAAACTTTTGTAGCTTAAATTGGCTCAAATGATGTGACTTGATGATATGAAAAATAATTATTAATTCAATGTTTTTTTTTTTTTTTTTGGTAGGATACTAAACCTAGTTATAAACTCTTTTCTTGTAAATTTTATATCTTTAACAGCACTAGTATTTAGTAGATTTTGTAAAAATTCACAACGTTGGTGACAATTTGCGATTAATATTAGTACTTGATTACGATGTAGCAACAGATCTTGGATATAGAAATGGTGATATAAACTCATAAAAAAGATAAACTTATTTATAATTCTAAGATGTTTTGATTTTAGGCCCACTGTGTTTCCAAAATAAGAACAGTATCTAAGGATTTTGACCGTTACTTGAACATAGTCGGCGTAGGGCTTTGGCGTTGACAAGTTTTCAGTTTACAGAGGTAACTAACCTCAACCTTTCCTTCCTTAGATTAGGCTCAGCACAAATCTGTTTCGTTTCCTACCTCAGATCGTAACTTCAGAAACTATTTCTTTGGTTACGCAAGAGACCTAAGATCAATAACTAAACATACAATAGTAACACATTCTTTTCTGAAAATGAAAAGTTTTTTATTTATTGAATAAAGATTTACAAGGAAATGAGTGTATGTAGACTGTTGGATTGCTAGAATGTTGTTTGCTTTAAGAAGGCCTAAGAACCAGACTTATTTCTTAGTTTTAAGTATACTAGTAATCTCTCCAATTTTGCTCTCCCTCAAGGCATTTATATAGGCATCTTATGGACTTCAAAGTCTGAACTTCAACCTATTCTATAAACATAAAATATTTTATACATTAAATTTTTTTTGTTACTTAAAGACAAACAAGAGACAAACTAACAGGTGGTGTGGCCACTTGTTGATTTATTTATGAATAAGAGACACTTGGTGGTGTAGTCACATGGAAATGTAATTTTCAGTCCATGGTTTTGCCAAATTGCCTATGGTTTTGTCAATCCATTGCATTGTCTAGATTACATACCCCCTCATCACCCATGATATCACGAAGATCAGAGTTTTCATCATAGTCTTCAAACATCACATCCCATCCTTTAGATCTTATTTCATCAGATATTTCTCTAATTTTTCAGATAAATGTCCCCGAATCTACCTATTCCAAATAATCATATACTAATTCATAAGGCAATCCTAGAACAATTAACTTTTCTACCAATGATAGTGTTATTGTAAGCGCAGTCCTTCCATGATAAACTAATTTGAATCCAACTCTTGCTAATTCTGTAGTTTTGTGAGATATTATGAAAAATCCTTTTGCTCTTGCTTTTGTTGGATCTAATATAAAAGGTTCATCACAAACTTTGAACCAATCACATTTGTAGGAGATCACGTCTTTCTTGTCTTTCACTTTTATCAGATAATGAGATGCATTTAGACGTTCATCCTTTACCTCCATGTGGATAGTTATAAATGTGATGGGTGTCAACCTTGGATATTCTTTATAGACAAGCTTGGATATTCTTTATAGACTTCATAAATTTTTCCCGAACATAAATTGTTGGAATTTAGTGAGTTGAGAGAATATAGTACTCTGTGGGTGAGATGGAATGTCAAATGTATTGATTATTCCCAATTTTCACATTTGAACTAAAGGATCTTCTGTGCTGATGACTTTGTTTGGATTGAATGAAAATTTGAACATTCTATAACTGTACAAGGTTGTCTATCTGTTGAAGTAGCACCACTGAGTTCCTAGATAGGTGACACATTTTTCATGCCATCTTAGAAATAACTTAATAAACGTACATCTTATTTTATCTTGGATGTCATAAGGAAGTTGAAGAAATAAATATAATACTTCTAATCGTAAAAAGGTTTTGACTACTAAATGGTTGTCCTAATAAACTTGTTCACAGAACGACCTCTTGTCACAACCCAAACCTTCCCCTATAGGTTTAGCATCGTAACCGGCCAGTAATCCTTGGATTACCAAGGCCTCTGAATAGAATAACATATAATCAAAGGGCTGCAGAAGCAATTATACAAATACAACGTCCATTGAGCTGTGCAGACATATATGGGACAAAATAATTTTAAACTTTATAAACATATACGTGTGTTACCAAAGCTTAGTATAGTGTTTACATGACATTCACGGCAAAAAACTTATTCGTAAAACCAAAAGAAGTAAAGTCTTATGCATCCACAAAACGTAGCCACTATACATGACTTGGTCCGGAACCTCCGCAAAAGGTGGCTGACTAAACGAAACTCTAGGCCATCAACTCTAGCCCTGATCACATGCCTGGCCACCTACATACATAAAAAGAATAGTGAACGAAAGCTTAGTGAATAATAACAAGGTAAACGGTTTTAACGAATGATGTCCATCACAGAGTTAGAAATCAAAGTTTATATCAGAAACAGGGTCTTATGCATATTCAAATTTTAAAATCAGAAATAGGATCATATACATGTTCATACTCATATTCGTATTCATATTCGAATTTTGCATAAGATCATACGTGATACATCCATTAGCTATCATATCAACTTGGTCCTGAGACTCACATGTATAGTCGGTACCGACAACCATAAAGGTCCATATCTTGCATGTAAGTAGCCATGGTATTGTCGCCCCCAGGCGAGGGCCACGTGAATATAGGTCTCGGTATTGTTATCCTCGGGCAAGGGCCACGTGAATATAAGTCACAATATTGTTACCCCTGGAAGAGAGCCACGTGTATATTGACCACGGTATTGTCACCTCCAGGCGAAAGCCACGTGAACTAAGGATGCTATAAATACATTTTAGAAAAATGGACATTCATTTATAATTCATAAAATAGCATTTCAGGAAACAAAATGTATCATATCAGTCAAAAAATACTTGTGATTAAACATAGCTTTACAGAGTTATTACTCACAATTAACAGATGGCTCCAAGTAGGCGAGTAAAGTAAAGCCTCGGTATTGTTACCCCCGGGTAAGGGCCACGTGAATATAAGCCACAGTATTGTTACCCTTATGCGAAGGCCATGTGCATATTGACCACGGTATTCTCACCCTCGGGCGAGGGCCATGTGAACTAAGGATGCTACAAATATATTTTAGAAAAATGGACATTCATTCATAATTCATAAAATAGCATTTCAGGAAACATATCGTATCATATTAGCTAGAAAATACTTGTAATTAAACATAGTTTTATAGAGTTATTACTCACAATTAACAGATGGCTCCAAGTAGGCGAGTAGAGTAGGTAATTCACTTAACTCGAGGCGCGTAACCTACATAACATGACAGAGACATACATTGAAACACACGCTCGAATTTCACATTACTCATATCCTTTGTCCTAAGTGTGTTTCTAGCCTTTATCCTCATTATAGTGTTTTAATCTTGGCCTAAGAATGCCTAGGATGTAATGAGGATGCAAAAATGTATTTGAAAATATTTTTTCAAAATTTGTTGAAAATAGGGTCCACGCTAGAGCGTGGTTTTCCTCGCTCGAGCGGACATGCAAAATGTGAGGGTACACTCAAGCGTAACTTCCTTCGCTCAAGTGGTCTGCAAACTTTGAAAAAGTACTGGTTGGCTGATTTTCACGCTCGACAAACGCTCGATCCTCTCTCGAGCGTGAGATTCAGACCTTCACTCGAGCGTGACTTTTGTCGCTTGAGCGATCTGCAAAAACACATGAACTTCTGAGAGCATGCATTTCACGCTCAAGCATACTTCTGATTGCTCGAGCGGAGGTGCAAAAACAAAAGTGGTCGCTTGAGCGTACAATACTTCGCTCGAGCGAAGGGTGCAAATTCTAGAATTTCTAGATTTGCTTCTAAGGTCCAAAACTCAATCTTAAAGCATCAAAACTCGATTTTTCTGGGCCAAAACTTGAGAAAGCACTTAAAAACTCATAAAGCATCATGAATTAAAGATCATTTCAAGAAATAATGGCTCAATAGCTTGCCAATTGTGCAAAAATTCAACTTAAAATTTATGAATGTTCCATGAACATGACAGGCATGAATTTCTTTGAACTTAAGCTTCTCAAAACATGATCAAATGCTACAAAACAACATGAAACTTGATGATTTCCCAAAATTAAGGTGAATCCAAAACATGCATGAGCGAATTCTTGGCAATTAAACTCAAAATATGAGAAAATATGCATGCATACATGCATGGTATGAGTTATAATTTTCCAATTCTAACTTAATTCTCTTGTCAATCCATTTCTCTCACTTAAATTCTTGTAAAATCTAACTCAATTACACAACTAAGAGTTTGATTCTTTACCTAGAGTCCTCAATTCCTCAAATGCTGGTGTTCTCTTGCTTAATCCCTCTAATTCCCTTCAATTTCTCTAATAATTGCTAGCTTGGCCTCAAATTGACTCCAATCTCTCCCCCTTCTCTCTCTCTCTCTCACGATTGGCATCAACAAACTAAAACAAAAATGGTGAAGAAAAGAGAGTTGAGATGTATATAGAAGCCTAATATAGGCTTGGGCAAAAGTGTAATTATTTGTTGATCAAGTTAATCAAGTAGACATTAAATTATTTTAATTTAATCGTTCTGAACCAAATTTCAATTAAACCAACCATAAAATTTTAAAAAATTCTAATAACACATAAATCAAGTCAATTTCTGAATCGGATGTCGATAAGGCCTTCAATTCGCAATCTGGAACGGAAACATGAACAAATCTTTCTACGTTAAATAGATATAAACACATATAATGCAATGTATGATGCAAAATTTCACTTTAATTTATTTTTAGTTATAATTAAACATGGATTAACGTTAACTATGGGTCGGAATTGTTATAGTTTTCCCTCCTTAAAGAGTTTGGTCCTTCAAACTCGAATTACCTTCGTTTCATAAAAACGTTCGGTCTAACAGAAACAGATACGGATATCTCTTCATCATTTCTTCTTATGTTTCCCATATAGCATAAGTTCGTCCTTGGTTTTGCCAATCAACCTTCACCAATGGTATTTCTTTATTCCTCAATCTTTTGATCCGGCAATTCACAATCTGAATAGGTTTTTCTTCGTACGTATAATCATCCTTCAAAAGCACATGTGTCGGCTCAATAACATGGTGCGGATCTCATAAGTAATCTCGTAACATTGAGACATGAAAGACATTATGCATATGCTCTATAACTGGTGGTAAGGCTACCCGATACGTCATTAGGTTGATTTTCTCCAGAACTTCATATGGCCCAATATATCTCGGTGCTAATTTGCCCTCAACACTAATCGCGTTTGTCATTTCATTAGAGTCACTTTAATAAGCACGTGATCCCCGACTTCATATTCTCTGTCTCTTCTTCGAACATCAGCATAACTCTTTTACCAGCTCAGTGCAATTTTCAAACGTTGTTGGATCAGTTTCACTTTCTTGGTTGTTTGTTGCACAAGTTCTGGTCCTAACAAAGGTCTATCACCTACTTCGGCCCAACATATCAGAGATCGGCATTTTTTACCATACAAAGCTTCGTAAAGAGCCATCCCAACGTTGAATGATAGTTGTCGTTATACACAAATTCGGCCAGAGAAAGGTAAGTCTCCCAATTACCTTGAAAGTCCAACACACACATTCGTAACATGTCCTTCAATGTTTGAATGGTCTGTTCATATTAGCCATCTGTCTGTGGATTATAAGCACTGCTTAATCTCAGCTCAATCCCCAAGGCCTGTTGTAAACTCTACCAAAACGTTGAAGTAAACTTGGGATCTCTGTCAGATATTATGGACACTGGAACTCCATGCAATTTTACAATCTCATTGACATACAAATTAGCCAACTTATTCGCATTATACAAAGATTTGACAGGCAGAAAATGGGCAAACTTAGTTAAACGATCAACAATGACCCAGATAGAATCCATACCTTGGGAGGAGCGAGTCAATCCCACAATGAAGTCCATGGTAATGTGCTCCCATTTCCATTCCGGTATTAGAAGCGGCTGTAACAAACCAGCGGGTCGCTGGTATTCGACTTTAACTTGTTGACAGTGTAAACATCTAGTCACAAAATCTGCAATACACTTTTTCATTCCTAGCCACTAGAAATTTTGTTTCAAATCGTGATACATCTTCGTATTTCCCAAATGCATAACAAATTTTGAGTTGTGAACTTCAGTCATGATGCATTTCCTGAGGTCTAAACAGTTCAGCACACAAAGGCGATTTTGAAATTTCAACACATCATTGTCAAACACAAATCCTGGTTTCGATTTTGATTCAATCTCATCAACAATTTTTCTCAGAAACTCATCTTCGCATTGTTTCCCTTTAATTTCTTCAATGATTGCAGGCTAAGCAAAAATGGCAGCTAAGATTCCACCCTGTTCACATAACATAACTTCATTCTCATTCTTCTCCAAGTCACATAACAAACTCTCTCTGGCCGGTGAGCAAACATGACAAATTAGCAATGGATTTCCGGCTCAACGCATCTGCAACGGTATTTGCCTTCCCTGGATGATATAGAATTTGTAAATCATAGTCTTTGATCAATTCTAGCCACATTCTCTGTCTCATGTTCAGTTCTTTTTGGGTAAAGAAGTATTTGAGGCTTTTATGGTCCGTGTACACTTCACAAGTCGTACCATACAGATAATGTCACCAAATTTTCAAAGCAAAAACCACCGCAACGAGTTCAAGGTCATGGGTCGGATAATTCTTTTCATAAGGACGTAATTGCCGAGAGGCATAAGCAATTACTTTCCCATTTTGCATTAGTACACAACCCAACCCTTTATACGAAACGTCACTGTAAATTTGGAACCCATCAGTACTATTAGGTAAAGTTAAGATTGGTGCAGTCACTAGTCTGGTTTTCAACTCTTGAAAGGTTGATTCACACTGATCATTCCAATCAAACTGTACATTCTTTTGTGTCAATTGTTTCAATGGCATGGCGAGTTTTGAGAAGTCCTTTACAAATCTTCTGTAATAACCAGCAAGTCCCAGAAAACTTCTATTTTCTGACACGTTGGTTGATCTTGGCCAGTCAACAATGGCTTCAATTTTCTATAGGTCTATTGATACACCATCCTTGTTGATCACATGCCCCAAAAATACCACACTGTCAAGCCAGAATTCACATTTGGATAATTTTGCATACAGTTTCTTTTCTCTCAAAATCTGTAAAGCAGTTCGCAAATAGTTCTCATGTTCTTCCCTACTTTTGGAGTAAATTAGTATATCATCAATAAAGACAACAATGAATTCACCCAGAAATTGTTTGAACACCCTATTCATTAAATCCATGAATGCTGTAGGTGCATTAGTTACTCCAAAAGGCATTACCAGAAATTCATAGGGCCCATATCTGGTTTGGAAAGCGGTTTTCTCTACGTCTTCTGCCTTGACTTTTAACTGGTGATACCCGGATCTAAGGTCAATTTTAAAAAACACTTGTGCTCCCTGCAATTGGTCAAACAAGTCATCTATTCGGAACATAGGGTATTTGTTCTTGACCATTACTTTGTTCAGTTCACGGTAATCTATACATAATCTCAACGACCCATCATTATTCTTTACAAACAACACTGGAGCACCCCAAGGTGACGTGCTCAGACAGATGAATTTCTTATCTAAAAGTTCTTGGAGTTGGACATTCAATTCTTTTAGTTCAGTAGTAGACATTCTGTATGGAGTTTTAGAAATCAATTGTGTCTTAGGTACAACATTGATGGTGAACTCAATTTCCCTATCAATTAACTCCCCAGGTAAGTCCTTAGGAAACACATTAGGAAAGTCACAAACCACATGAATAGCTTCCACACTAGTACTATCCAAACACATAGTCAACACACAACACATATAGCCCCGACAACCTTTCCTCAATAACTTCCTAGCTTTCATAAATGAAATCAAGTACGGTGGAGGAACTATCTTATTTCTAGTAAAAATAAATTCAGGCATACTAGGTTGTCTAAACACAACAAATTTACTTATACAGTCAATAGTGGCACAGTATTTAGTCAACCAGTCCATACCCAGAATACAATCAAAATGATCAATGCTCAAGGACAACAAATCAACATATAGTGTCATACCACTAATCATAATATCACATGCCGGATAAATGTAAGCACATATCATAAAACCCCCAGACGGTGTAAATACAGATAGTAAATAGTTCATAGGTTCTAATGGTCTAGTTAGTTTCCGAGAAAATGTACGTAACACAAATGAATGGCTAGAACCAGAATCTATCAGCACATATGCATTTTGGGCACAGATGGAAATTATACCTGACACCACAGACTTGGTATTCTGTACATCTCCAGGCACTAATGCGAACACTCTTCATTGCCTCAACGTTTCATTGTCCGTGTTACCCCTAGTATTAGTTCTGGCATTTGATATTACTGCAGAAGCAGACCCGACTGAACTTGTCGAAGGACGGTCAACCTCATTAGACCTCATCGGACAATCCCTAACCATGTAGCCAGTCTTGCCACACCGGAAACACGCACTTGATGCACGGTAACATGCACCTTTATGCCTCCTTTCGCAATCGAGGCAGTTTGGAATAGATCCGTTACCTTGACTAGAGTTATTGGAAGATCCTGTATTTTGCTTCTTCGAAAATGATCGGCCCTTCTTGTAATTGAATCCGGCTCTCTTTCCTTTCCATTCAGTTGTTGAAGTTGTAGTTTGTTTCTTAGCTGCTATTATAGCATCTGTCATCAATGCCCTATCGAGCACTTCTACATAAGTAGGCAATTTCAAGACACTTACTCGATCAAATACTTCCAGGTCTAGTCCTCCCTCAAACTTTTGTGCTTTCTTATAATCGGTATCCACCATGTATGGGGCAAAACGTGTTAATTCAGTAAACTTAGCTTCATATTCGGCCACAAACATTCTTCCTTGTTTAAGTTCTTGGAATTCATAAACTTTTCGATCCTTGAAGCATTGGGCAAAGTACTTGTTATAGAATATCTCATTGAATTGTGCCCATGTCATGTCCCCGTTGTTATTTCGAACCAATAGCCACCATCTCCAGGCTTCATCCTTTAAGGTGTAAGTAGCCAAAAGGACTTTCTGAGTTGTAGAGCAAGGGAATACTTCAAATAACTTTTTCATTTCTAGCAACCAAGTTTCCGCCTTCAATGGTTTAATACCACCTAAGAAGGTCAGCGGTTTCATTTTCATAAATTTCTGAGTCAAATTGATGATGTCATTATTGTCCAGTTCAGCTAACACTGGCGGAGGTGAAGGAGGCAAATGTTGTTGTCTTAGTTGCTGCGTCATTGCTTCAGTCAAGGCCGCAAGCATCTGTTCTATTATGTTCATTCGGGTCTCAGAAGATTCACTTGTATCGTTTCCTCTTGCATTCTCCATGTTGTTATAGAGACACCAAGTAATAATAAACATAGGAATAATCTTATTCATTTATTTCAATTTCATTTGTCCAGATTCAAATTCAGTTTTCACATTCATAAAGATTACCACACACTTACACATGCAGATGGAATGCCCCTACTTATTACTAGGATATCCTAAGCTCATATGGACTCATGTGTGCGGTAAAACACATGCTCTGATACCACTTTGTCACGACCCAAACCCGCCCCTATAGATTTAGCATCGTAACCGGCCAGTAATCCTTGGATTACCAAAGGCCTCTAAACAGAATAATATATAATTAAAGGGCTGCGGAAACAATTATACAAAATACAACTTCTATTGAGCTGTGTAGACATACATGGGACAAAATAATTTTAAACTTTATAAGCATATACGTGTGTTACCAAAGCTTAGTATAGTGTTTACATGACATTCACAGCAGAAAACTTGTTCGTAAAACCAAAAGAAGTAAAGTCTTATACATCCACAAAACGTAGCCACTATACATGACTTCGTCTGGAACCTCCGTGGGAGGCGCAAAGGGTGGCTAACTAAACGAAACTCTAGGCCGTCAACTCTGGCCCTGATCACATGCCTGGTCACCTACATACATAAAAGGAATAGTGAGCGAGAGCTTAGTGAATAATAACAAGGTGAAGGGTTTTAACGAATGATGTCCATCATAGAGTTAGATATCAGAGTTTATATTAGAAACAGGGTCTTATGCATATTCAAAATTTCAAATCAGAAATAAGATCATATACATGTTCATACTCATATTTATATTCATATTTGAATTTTGCATAAAATCATACGTGGTACATCCATTAGCTATCATATCAACTTGGTCCTGAAACTCACATGTATAGTCGATACCGACAACCAAAAAGGTTCATATCTTGCGCGCAAGTAGCCATGGTATTGTTACCCCCAAGCGAGGGCCACGTGAATATAGGCCTTGATATTGTTACCCCCGGGCAAGGGCCACGTGAATATAAGCCACAATATTATTACCCCTGGGCGAGGGCCATGTGCATGTTGACCACGGTACTGTTACCCCTGGGCAAGGGCAACGTGAACTAAGGATGCCACAAATACATTTTAGAAAAATGGACATTCATTCATAATTCATAAAATAGCCTTTCAGGAAACAAATCGTATCATATCAGTCAAAAAATGCTTGTAATTAAACATAGCTTTACAGAGTTATTACTCATAATTAACAGATGGCTCCAAGTAAGCGAATAGAATAGGTAATTCACTTAACTCAAGGTGCGTGACCTACATAACGTGGCAGAGACATACATTGAAACACACGCTCGAATTACCTATAACTCATTTCCTTTGCCCTAAGTGTGTTTCTAGCCTTTATCCTCATTATAGTGTTTTAATCTTGGCTTAGGAATGCCTAGGATGAAATGAGGATGCAAAAATGTACATGAAAATATTTTTTCAAAATTTGCTGAAAACAAGGTCCACGCTCGAGCGTGGTATTCCTCACTCGAGCGGACATGCAGAATGTGAAGGTACGCTTAAGCGTAACTTCCTTCACTCAAGCGGTCTACAAACTTTGAAAAAGTACTAGTTGGTTGATTTTCACGCTCGACAAAAGCTCGATCCTCACTCGAGCGTGAGATTTAGACCTTCGCTCGAGCGATCTGCAAAAACACATGAACTTTTGAGAGCACGCATTTCACGCTCAAGCGCATTTCTGGTCGCTCGAGTGGAGGTGCAAAAACAAAGGTGGTCGCTCGAGCGTACAATACTTCGCTCGAGTAGAGGGTGCAAATTCTGGAATTTCCAGATTTGCTTCCAAGGTCCAAAACTCGATCTTAAAGCATCAAAACTCGATTTTTTCTGGGCCAAAACTTGAGGAAGCACTTAGAAACTCATAAAGCATCATAAATTAAAGATCATTTCAATAAATCATGGCTCAATAGCTTGCTAATTGTACAAAAATTCAACTTAAAATTTATGAATGTTCCATGAACATGACATGCGTGAATTTCTTTGAACTTAAGCTTCTCAAAACATGATCAAATGCTACAAAACAACATGAAACTTGATGATTTCCCAAAATTAAGGTGAATCCAAAACATGCATGAGGGAATTCTTAGCAATTAAACTCAAAATATGAGAAAATATGCATGCATGCATGGTATGAGTTACATTTTTCCAATTCTAACTTAATTCTCTTGTCAATCCATTTCTCTCACTTGAATTCTTGTAAAATCTAACTCAATTACACAACTAAGAGTTTGATTCCTTACCTAGAGTCCTCAATTCTTTAAATGCTAGTGTTCTTTTGCTTAATCCCTCCAATTCCCTTCAATTCCTCTAATAATTGCTAGCTTGGCCTCAAATTGACTCCAATCTCTCCCCCTTCTCTCTCTCTCTCTCTCTCTCTCACGGTTGGCATCAACAAACCAAAACAAAATGGTGAAGAAAAGAGAGTTGAGATGTATATAGAAGCCTAATATAGGCTTGGGCAAAAGTGTAATTATTTGTTGATCAAGTTAATCAAGTAGACATTAAATTATTTTAATTTAATCGTTCCGAACCAAATTTCAATTAAACCTACCATAAAATTTTAAAAAATTCTAATAACACATAAATCAAGTCAATTTCTGAATCAAATGTCGATAAGGCCTTCAATTGGTAATCTGAAATGAAAACATTAACAGATATTTCTACGTTAAATAGATATAAACACATATAATGCAATGTATGATGCAAAATTTCACTTTAATTTCTTTTTAGGTATAATTAAACATGGATTAATGTTAACTATGGGTCAGGGTTGTTACAGTCTTCCCCTCTTAAAGAGTTTGGTCCTCCAAACTCGAATTACCTTCGTTTCGGAAAAACGTTGTTTCACAACGGAAACAGATACAGATATCTCTTCATCATTTCTTCTTCTGTTTCCCATGTAGCATAAGTTCATCCTTGGTTTTGCCAATCAAATTTCACCAACGATATTTCTTTATTCTTCAATCTTTTGATCCGACGATTCACAATCTAAATAAGTCTTTCTTTGTATATATAATCATCCTTCAAAAGCACATGTGTCGGCTCGATAACATGATGCGGATCTTGTAAGTAATCCCGCAACATTGAGACATGAAAGACATTATGCATATGCTCCATAACTGGTGGTAAGGCTACCCGATATGTGACCGTGTTGATTTTCTCCAGAACTTCGTATGGCCCAACATATCTCGGTGTTAATTTGCTCTCAACACCAAATCGCGTTTTTCCTTTCATTGGAGTCACTTTAATAAACACGTGATCCCCGACTTCATATTCTCTGTCTCTTCTTCAGACATCAGCATAACTCTTTTGCCGGTTCTGTGCAGTTTTCAAACGTTGTTGGATCAATTTCACTTTCTCGGTTGTTTCTTTCACAAGTTCCGGTCCTAACAAAGGTCTATCACCTACTTTGGCCTAACATATCGGAGATCAGCATTTTCTACCATACAAAGCTTCGTGGAATATCGTCTTTATCCATTTTTATTTGCCAGCTTCCATTTTTACAGTCCATTTTGGAGAATCAACAGGCACCCTGCATTCTGTTAAAAAAGACTTGCTTATTTGGAATAAAATAATCATATCTTTTAATATTATCATTTATTTTTTTTGTAATTTATTACCATTCTAGACTTTCCTCTTTTAATCTCAACATGATTTCTAACCATAAATGCTGAACTACTATGTGAACTTTTACAATCTCTAATTAATCATTTTCGTTTAAGATTTCTATCTTTTTTATGAATTTTTCTATATTATTATAAGCATATACCATTGTTTTACTCTCATTATTTTATTAGGGTCAATTTGGTCTAATTTAGCTATACATTTATCTTTATGCCAAAATTTTAACGGATCTTTACTATATAAACACTACAACAAGTTGGGTATTGAATGATGAATTTTTTTTGTCTCCAAAGAACTAATTTCGTTACTATAGATATTTCTGAGGAAATATTTTCCTCACTAGTTTCGTCATTGAATATTTGTCACTAAAAACCACCGTGACGAAAAATAATTTCGTCACCAATGATATTACTTTAGTGACGAAATTTTTTATCACCAATAAAACAACATTTTGTCGCCAAAAATCCTCATTTTTGTCACTAAATAGTTATTCAGTACCATATTTGCAACTTTAGTTGACGAATAAATTTGTCACACATGTTGATCATTGATAAGGAAAAAATTTCGTCACAATAAGATGTAAAGATGACGACTTTTTTTGTCTCCAAAAGTCATACATGGGTGATGAAATGTATTTCTTCACAAAAATAAATATACGTGACAAAATTTTTAATCACCAAATGACAAAATCAACCAAATATTTCACACATAAGCTGCAATAAATTTTGTCACAAAAATATTTATTAGCGACAAATAATCACTTTATCATAATAACAAGTACAAATGACGAAAAAAATTTGTCACTGAACTTGTTCTATATTTAATATTTCAATTTAAATTATTATTTCACAAATGTTCCTGCTTATATCTCGATAGCCTTTTAAATGTACTAAGAAATCCACTAGCTGTTATACACCACTTCACACAAAAATTCACTAAACAATTTATATTATAAATGAAAATATATTCATCAAACAAATTTAATAATAATCCATTAAATATAATTTTAAAAAAAACATTATAGCAAATTCCAAAATGAACTAACGTTGAGTCCAAAAAATAAATAAATAAATAACACTTAATCTTGATTTGCAACTAGAATTAAGTATCAGTTCCAGAAAAAAAAAAAAAAAAAAAAAAATTCAACGGTTAATCTTCATTTGCAAGTATGCTTCCAAATGTCATCAAAAACCAATCTGCAAATAAAATAAACAAGGAAAACATTAACATATTATCAATTACATCTAAACTCATATATAAATAATTTTATTTTATAAACCAATTCAGTAGAAATGCATATAACAATCCAAAACTTCAAAGTGCTGAGGTGATATTTAATGATAAGCAACATGGATAACAGAGGATGCCAAAAGATTGCAGAAATACCATGTATCACTAGCACTAATGCCAACAAGAACCAAGGAGATTATGTGTATACTTTTAAACCTGATAGGGGTATAATGTTTTTGGAAAAAACTACAAGGGGGTAAATTGTAATTAACCCAAACAATTGATATGCTCATTGCTCACCCTGCCTACTTAATGCACTGTAACCCAGCTATATGGAACACCAAAGGCAAATAATAACTCTATGAACCACCTACACGTGTTGCTTAAATATATATATATATATATAAACAGAGTCCCATCCAACACTCTATTGTTGACCTTGAACTGTGTTTTCTGAAGAATTCAAGGAAAATCAAGTTGGGTTTTCTTCAATCAGAGTCTGCAAGTTAACAGTTAACATTCAACATTCAACATATGTTGTGATCTAATGCTCCCCCTGACAACAAAACAATGTGCAATAAGTATATGCATTCAATAATCCAATGAGGGTTGGTCAGTTGAGTCATTAACACATAAAATTTTGTTATTAAAAAAAAAAAAAAAAGAGTAAGGGGGGAAAAAATGCTACCAACTGAAAGGTGCAAGCAATGATCAATGCCTATATTTTTATGATGCCTCCTAGTATACCCTACCTAATGATTGTTCAAGTTTTCAGGTTGACTGTTGTGGACTACAACAACTCTTCTTATTTATATTGGATGCACAATTTTCAGCTGAAATAAATAGATTTCTTTGACGTGCAAAGTGCTAGGCTGATTCAGACAACATAGAAGACAGTATATGCTCAGTGGGACAAGCTGCAGTGTCGACAAGCATGATTTGAGGCAAATATGGACGATCAAAAAATGAATACATAGAAGTAAACACCAATATAAAAGTTTTGACAGCTTTAATTGGAAGAAAAGGAAAAAGAAAAAGCATAATGCATTCATTTCTCAATCAATCATTTCTGGTGCTACCACACATTCATCTCAGGTCTTCAAATCAATCACACTTGTTTACAGAAATAGCAGGTTATTTTGTGTTTTTGGTTGGTCTATATAGCCTTATGTTGGTGCAGCCATCTTGTAAATTTCCTTGTATTTGCAAGGTATTTGATGATCCATAAGCACTTGTGCTTTTACCCATCCTGTTTTCATTCTATGCATAACATCCTCTGCCTCTTTTGTTGGGAATGATTTAAAGATAATGAAAACTATCAGTTTTTAAAGAATTTATTTAATCTTTGGCATTAACTGAACGATCTATTTTTTTCCCTCCCCAGTTGAAAGAATCACTCACTTGGTGCTACATTTAGCCCTTCAACCCAGTAAAAAACACTTAGGCTCAACAAGGCTATTGATACGATTTCAAGGATATCAGATAATCATAAAAATTTACCTTGCATTCTGGCTTGTTAAGCATGTAAGTTCCACCATAGACGACACTCAAACGAGCAATATATATATATATACTATTACTATTAGTATATGATAATGACATTTTATGTTCTTCATTCTTTTTGCTATACTGTTTTACAAATGTATCGCATTCCTTTTGTACCTCTTCTTTATCGTCTTTTGTCCATGCCATAAGATTCTCCTCATCTTCATATACTGGCACACTCGTAGTTATATATCCTATTATTCTTTTGCTAACTGAACTCTTTCCAAATTGTATATTAGAATTATCTATAAAGTGTCTTCCTGATGACATGCTTACATTATCCACTTCATCATTATTTTCTATTGTGCTAGGAGTTTCTATTTTAATATTTCTTGTATTATCGATTTTAATTATATTTTTTTATTTTTGTAATATTTTTAGGATTATTAAAACTTGTTATCCATCGATTATCTAACTTGATCTCATTAGGATTTATTCTTTTTGGTGTAATTCTATCTATTGGTACTCCATTGGTAGGTTCAAATTTATCTACTTCTATAATTTTATGTTGTATTTTAGGATTTATGGTATTATCTAACTTATACATTATTTTCCAAAATATCTTTAATGGATAGGCAGTTTCATGCATATTGATTCCTACGGTTTTTATTTTTGAAGTTAAAAATATATTTACGAATCCATCATTTAAGCTAATATAATATCCTAGTCTGCAATTAAAACCTAATGGTCCCCCACATAGATTACTTTTTATTCCACTGATTATGAACCTTCCAAAATTTCGCTGTCTAATATCAAACAAAAATGCATATATATATCTATATCTTGTCATTTATCAAATAACGGTGTAATTTGTATTTGTACACTCCCTATATATATATATATATTTATACTTATTATCTTTATTATTTTAATATATTTTTATAATTTATTTCTCCTACAATATATTCACAATCCTTAATTTCAATATCTCCTTTCATTCCTTCACATATATATTTACTTTTTAATTTGAGTATTGATTTCTGATATATTTCGTCTTTTTGTATTATTGGTAATATCCAATCTTTTTTCTATTTTTTTCTTGAAAATTTTCTATGAGAAATTGTTCTCCTCTTAAATTTTCTATACTTATTTCTTCTCTTATCATAAAATTTGACTCTTCCTTAGTGTCGCTATAATCTTCTATTTCTATTTCTATTTCTATTTCTTCTTCAATTAATTCTAGTATTCCTTTATTATTTTCTAAGGCTTCGTTTGTTTTCAGAAGTAGAATGAAGGGAATTCATAGTTGAGGGATTGATAGTGAGGGGAATTAAGTAAAATTGTATTTGTTTTAATGATAGTTGTTAGTGTAAGAATTGTTAAATCATTTTTATATGAAATAATAAAACAAATAAAAAAAAATACAAAAAATTAAACATTAATGTTTAAAAAAAAATTCTCAATATGTAAAAAATAAAAAAATTTCTAATCCCCTCACTATTTTTCTAATACCACCTCTACCTCCTCCATCTCAATCCCCCTTCCAACCTCCATCGTAATCCCCTCCTCCATCCTAATCCCTTCCCCAACTCTACAAACAAACACAACACTAAATAGCCCCACCTCCATCCTAATCCCATTCCATCCTTTACACCCAAAACAAACGAGGCCTAAAGCCAATTCTAAAGCTTCTTCTTCTTTTAATTCTACATAATCTAAACTTCCTAAGGCTTTTATTATTTTATTATTCTTCTTATTTCTGCATTGATTACCAAAGTGACCTATTTCTCCACGTGCCTAACATTTACAATTCTTTTTTCCTTTTGGACAATAATTATTTTTAAAAAAAACCTTATTCTTTTGTTGAAATTATCGGATTTTTTTATAATATTTTCTTTTATACTTTCTCCTGTTTGTTTATTAAAACTTTTTCTTTTATAAAATATTTTATTTTTCTTATTGTATGTTTTTCTTCTTGAAAGCTCACATCCCCATGCATTAGATGTTTGCCAGCAATGTAAATATTATTTTTTCATTTTTCTTCCTTGTTTCATTTTCATGCATTCCTATCTACTCATCCTTTTAGATATTTAATTCTATGACCTAAAGTATCACTTGTGGCGTCTCTTAATTCTTTTAACCATTTTTCATATTTTTTTTTCTATATTAACATTTATAGGATATGGTAATTTATAATAAAAAAAAACATGGTTAAATGAATTTTATTTCTACTCATTTGATAGTAGTAACAGGAGTATTCGCATATATAATTTTCTATATATTCTATATTGCATATTTCTATGTTACTTAATTTCCTGACCTATTCTCTTTTTCTTTTATCCGCATCCCACTCTTTTCCTACGACTTCTACTGCAATATATTATACAAATAGGTTTAACATACATTCTGGGGTAGTTTCTACTGTTAATTTTTCTTTGTCACTTTTTCTCAGCTTGTCATACCAGCTTGTTATTATACTCGTAAAACTATGTTCAATATAATTTAGAAAATTTTGCGTACTCCAACTGTTGCTATGGATATTTAAGACATGGTGCATGCCTCTCTTCCATTGTTTTATTACCTCACTTGCATTTGTAGCACAATCAATGTCTAATACATACCCTATATTATTTATTAGTTTTAATGGTACCTCCCTTAAGAATACTTCCTTCCTAGGGGTAAAATTTGCATAATTGGATGTTCCTCTAATAAAAGATCCTCTATTTAGATAACTATAGTGTCCTATTCTTCTTCTATATTTATAATTTCTAGTATCATTTTGCAGTTGTTGTTTGGTAAAATCTCTAAAATCTAGATAATTTAGATTAGATAGAGCAAACAAGCTACTTCCCTTTTGTTTTATTACTGCCATATTAATATCTTTAACGTTAGGAAAAATTACCAATAGGTCCTACTTTTGAGACTTATTACCCATTAAGTCCTATTGATAAATTTATCAAGTTATAAATTATAAATTTATTAGTCTCTTGTTTTTATGAATAAATTAATATATCATCAATGTAAACAATTGAAAAATGGCTAAACGGATTAAATATGTCATTCATTATGTTTTGAAATTCACTAGGAGTATTTTTTAAACCAAATGGCATGACATTCCATTCATATTGACCAAAAGGTGTATTAAAAGCAGTTTTGTATCGATCTTTAGGATGAATTTGAATTTGCCAAAAACAACTTTTTAAATCAAATTTGCTAAAAATAAGAGCTTGACTAAGTCGTTTAATTAAATCTTTTTTATTGGGAATAGGATATTGAATCCATTCTAGAACATTGGAAACACTTAACTGTATTCTTTTATACAATTAAAAGTCATGGTTTAGTCATTTCTGCTCCTAAAATTAAATTGTTTCAAACTAAAGTTAGGTTTTTAGGTTACGACATTCACCATAATACTATTCTGCCAATTAGTCGCTCCATTGAATTTGCTTCCAAATTTCCTGATGAAATTCTTGATAAAACCCAATTACAAAGGTTCTTAGGTTCCCTTAATTACATTGCTGAGTTCTATAAAGACCTTAGGAAAATCTGTCAACCTTTGTTTGATAGGTTAAAGGATAATCCTCCTCCTTGGTCTTCTACTCACACTGCCATTGTTCAACAAGTTAAACAATATGTTAAGACTCTTCCTTGTCTTGGTATTCCTACTGAGAATTCATTCAAAATTATTCAAATGTCTTTTAATTAATTTAGCATCAAATAATTGGCAAGTTTCTCGAGGTTTTTCTAAAGCATATACTTGTTCAATGGTTTTAACATGTAAGGCAACTTTAAAAACATTTTGTAAAAAAGTAGTTTTATAAATTTCTTTAATTTGCAATTTTGGTATATTCCATCCTGTATTAATGTGATCATTTTGTATTTCAACATCTTCTTCATTTATGACTAATCCTTGATTAGGTATTGAGGGCAACGTTGTTGACCTAGAACTGACTGATGAGTTACTTCTAAATAATTGATTCATTGTTCTTGTTAATTAATCAGTTTTGCAGATATCTTAATACAGACCCTATTCTGGTCAGGTTATCACAGACCAAAGAGGTTTGAGTACAGACCCTATTCGAAATGTCCAACACTGCCTAACCCTAAGGACTTACTCTGGACAGAGGATGAAAGTGGGTGACTTAAACCTGGTGGATAAACCTAGACTGATCTTGTGGGTGATTAAGACGAACTGAAAACCAGATTAATCAAGTGAACAATAGAAGGGATTAATTGGAAGAAACAAAGCAGTTAGAAACAGGATACAACACCATTTTGGCTCTGATACCATTGACGCGGAAGTAGCACGCAGATGAAGAACATGAATTACGAAATCAAAGATGATTCATATATGAATACAGAACTGGAAGCACTTAAACCAAAACAATAAAATAAACATTAAAACTTAAAATAAACATTAAAACTTAAATACATAAATTAATATGCAGAAAATAACTTACAATTACAATTGTAGCAACTGCAAGGATCTTAATTAGGTTACAAACGGGAAGAGGTAATTTTCACTCAGAGCTTTCGGGTTTTTTCTGGTAAACTGAAGAATAAAAACTTGAAAACTACTGAATGAATTCATTACAATTTATAGGAAAGGAAAATACAGTAACCATGTGACTGATACAGTAATCATGTGACTTCTTTTATTGATGAAAGCAGCTGGCAGTGCATGGGTAAAGCAGATGCTGTCGGTTGCTTTCGGTGGAGCAATAACACGGGTGAATAGTTGAGCAGCTTTAGACAAAAGTTGACTGGATGAATAGTGAAAGTGAACAGTAAAAGTGAATAGTAACTTTTACTATTCATTACTTTCGGTGGAACATGTGAATATAGGAATCAATATAGATACAAATTAGCAGCTTTTCTCAGAAGAGTATTGATTGAAGCTAATTTGTATTTATAGGGAATCCTATGTTGATCAGGCAAATGGGTCCTGAGCATCTTGAAACTCTGGACCAGAAAATTGATTAGTTGATTCTTCAGAAGAGTGTACACTTTCTGAACCTTTATCTGCACTGTCTGTATCGGTTGATTGGGCTTGAGCTTGATCCACAAGTTGGCGGGCTAACTGGAGCATTTCTTCTCTGGATGACTTGGGTTTAATCTTGGATTTGACTTTAGGCTGAATAGGAGGTGAAATGGGCTTTGCTTGCACTTGGGACTTTGATTTGGACTTGGATTGGGCCGGCTGAGCAGCAACAACTTTGGACTTGGATTTATTAATGGGCTTGCTTGACCTGGGCTTGGAACCACTAGATGAGGGGCTTCCAAGATTGATTGGAGGAAGACTGGACTGACTTCCTTGGCTGATTGTTGCAGCAGTTGGGTTCTGCTGGTTTTGAGCAATAGTAGGAGTTGGAGCACATTGATCAAGTGGGAATTCCTCTTGACAATTTCAAGAATTCTGGGCACATTATACTTAGCCCACCATTTGACTGTGTGTTGACGGGTGATTATATTATCACCAATCCCATAATGCCATTTAAATATCCATGGAATTTTGTATTTGGATATGAAAATGAGCAATAAAGGAAATTGTCGTTGATGAGCAGTGAATGGGTACACAGAGGCAAAATAATTAATTATGTCACTGAGGGGACTAGGAAGGATATCTGAAATAGCACCGTAGTGAGTCCACCATCTCAGAAACCAGGTTGGTAATTCGGATTTAAACTTTTGATCAAAGGATATGAACCAGGAATGACTAAAGGCTTCATTTTGGTACAAGAAAATCTTGAACCAGGCATCAACGTAATCATGGTAGTTATATTGAATGGAGTGACCAGGGAGATCACGAAGCTGATTAGGAGGACCCCATTCAGCTAAGGATACAATGTTGTGAATATAAATTGAATGATACAGGATCTTGTAAGCATAAACTCGATCCTGGATTGGTTTGATCAAAATGGAATGGTGATGGAGCAGAATGTCTTTGTAATAGGAAAGTGTTTTCTCTGGATGTGAAAGGATGAAATGGCATCCAGAGCCAAAATGGAATTTAGCAATGTCATTGATGGTTTGATTCTTTGGGTGACTAGGTTCTTTGTAGAATAGGTTAGTAACATGTGATTTGGTATACTCGGTCCGGGATGGTCTGACTTGGTTAATTGGAAGTGGAGTAACTGAAACAGATTGGCTGGAGGCAAAAGGATCAGAAGCCAATGCAGATGAGTAATCCGGTCGATAAATATGACCAAGAGTGTGATAACGGTTAACCATTTCAAGTGAATGAGATTGGATGATTGATTCCAGAGGAGGAGGGACAATGAGTTGGTTAGGTTTACTGGAGGATGGGACCAAAGCCCTGGAAGGAGGCCTTGGGCGAGACATCTGTTTAAACAAGAAACAATGATTAGTAGCAAAGATTAACAACCAGAAAGAAGATCAAGATAATTTTGGTAATAATGTAAATGATTGTAATAATCATGTCGCAGAGTACGACGGGCTTTAATCTGATGGTAATTGATGTATTGGGCTCTTTTAGTAGTTGGTCAGGCTGATTTGAGACGGTTAATACGGTGGTTAACTTGGTGGATCAGGGTTTGGTAATGGGTAATTTGGGTTTTTAAATATGGAATATGTGGAGTAGCACTCATCCCTCACCCCCCTGTAAAAATTCCCGGGTGAGAAAATCAGGAAGGGAATTTTGACAACCAGATATATAAGTAATATCAAAATCAAAAATACTTAAAATAGATTGCCAACGGGCAAAAATTTGTTTACTGGCAAGATTTTGAACATCTTTTTCCAAAACATATTTAGCAGATTTGCAATCAACACGAAGTAAAAAATTTTGATTTAAAATATCATCTTGAAATTTTTGAATACACAAAACAGTGGACAAAATTTCTTTTTTAATAGTACTATAATTTAATTGTGCTTTATTCCAGACACCAGAATGATAACGAACAATTTGTTCAGAAGATTGAGGAGTGATTTTTTGAAGAAGAATACCACCACAACCAATATCAGAAGCATCAGTTTGAATAATTTTGAATGAATTCTCAGTAGGAATACCAAGACAAGGAAGAGTCTTAACATATTGTTTAACTTGTTGAACAATGGCAGTGTGAGTAGGAGACCAAGGAGGAGGATTATCCTTTAACCTATCAAACAAAGGTTGACAGAGCCATGTGGTGTTGTATCCTGTTTCTAACTGCTTTGTTTCTTCCAATTAATCCATTCTATTGTTCACTTGATTAATCTGGTTTTCAGTTCGTCTTAATCACCCACAAGATCAGTTTAGGTCTATCCACCAGGTTTAAGTCACCCACTTTCATCCTCTGTCCAGAGTAAGTCCTTAGGGTTAGGCAGTGTTGGACATTTCGAATAGGGTCTGTACTCAAACTTCTTTGGTCTGTGATAACCTGACCAGAATAGGGTCTGTATTAAGATATCTGCAAAACTGATTAATTAACAAGAACAATGAATCAATTATTTAGAAGTAACTCATCAGTCAGTTCTAGGTCAACAACGTTGCCCTCAATACCTAATCAAGGATTAGTCATAAATGAAGAAGATGTTGAAATACAAAATGATCACATTAATACAGGATGGAATATACCAAAATAGCAAATTAAAGAAATTTATAAAACTACTTTTTTACAAAATGTTTTTAAAGTTGCCTTACATGTTAAAACCATTGAACAAGTATATGCTTTAGAAAAACCTCGAGAAACTTGCCAATTATTTGATGCTAAATTAATTAAAAGACATTGAAATAATGGTTACAATTTTATGCATATTGGTCTCATTCAAGTTGGAGTTAATCCCTTAACAATTGTAGGTAAAAATACCTCTGTTTTATTATGTTTACGAGATGCTCGTTTTCTTAATTACAATGACAGTTTAATGGGTATGATGGAAACTGGTCTTCCAGTACATTTTAATTGTTTCCCTGATTTTACGCTTAGATTACGAGATCCGCATATTTTAGATGCTTTAACATTAAATATTCAATTATATGGTTCATTTACCAACATGAAAGAAAAAGTTCATAATATTGCTTTGATATATCGTGTCCACTATAAATGCATGCAAACTAATTTAAATGTTCATGCTTTACATAAAAGTCCCAAAGATAAAACTCTTTTAATTCAAAGTAGTAGTAGCAATGAATCACATATTAATATACCACAAATGATTGAATGGAAAAAATGTTGATTTACCTGATCAATGGGTTACTGTCAATGAAAATTACAAACATAATCAACAACAATCCTCAGAACAAGATATCCAAGATATTCAACAATACAATGATGGTTCTGTTCGAATTAAATTTAACCGTAGCCAATCCTCTAGACATAGTACATCTAGTGTCCCTACTGAAATTGAAACTGAAGATGAAATCTTCAATACTCCATTATTTCGCAAAAACAGTCAACTTCATCTTGGCCAAACTGCAACTAGTAAATTAAAAGGCATTGATAACACTACTTCCTCTCAAATCAGTAAACCTATTTATTCTGCCCACACACATTTACCCGAAGAAGAAATTGCTTCTAATAATTCTCCCACTCAAACTGATTTTGATGAATTTACACCACCTATCAATCCTCAATTAATGACAATCAAAAAAGAATTCACTCCTAATCTTGATAAATTACTTATTGAATTTAAATCCCCTAAAAATAGAACTCAACGACATGCTTACTATGCTCAATATACTTTTGCTCAAATGTCCACAATTTCCAGACAATGGTATGATTTTATGATTGAATATGGTTTTGAATTACCTTTATTAGAGTATGTTGATAAATATTATAAACAACTTAATACAATCACAAAATATAAATGGAAAACTTCTGACACTACTTCTGTTAGTTCTAGCCATCCTCCTTTAGAGAAAATACTACTTACTCAACAAGGTTCTGAAATTCCTACGTCACCTTTTAAGTTACCTGGTACTGATCCTGAAATTAAAAAAGTTATTGAACAAAATAACTATACTAATCAATGTTTAAGTACCATTGGTAAACAATTAGACAAGATAGAAACCAATTTAGAATCTGTTCACACTACATCCACAACACAACCTCTAGAGTCACCTTTACTTAATTTACCCAGTAATCGTTCTAAACGAACCAGTTTAGTCACTAATGACCAATCTACCGTTAAAGCTATTGAAAAATTATTTACCAAACTAACTACATCTGATAATGCTTCACCCTCTAAAGATAAAGCTCTTACTGTATTAAATCAACAATTTCATACTGAAACTACTTCCACCCCATCTGACACTGATAATGACATAAATCAATTAGCTCAACAATTCCAATCCTCTCATCTTACTAAGATACATTATCCCAAAGTTAATCCTCAAACTACCAAAAATTGGTATTCTCGACCTACTCCTCCCGATCTTCAATTCGAAGAAACTAATCTTAATAATCAATTTTCTGTTTCTGCCAAAAAATTATACGAATGGAATATTGATGGCCTTAGTGAAGATCAAATTCTCCAAAAACTAAATCATTTATCTATGGTCTCAAATAGTTACCTATCTAATTATCCTCAATATTCTCAATCTGAAATTGTTACTTTAATTACTTCTGGTTTCACTGGAATGCTTAAATCTTGGTGGGAAAAATATTTAACTGAAGAACAACGAGAATCCATAATTTATGCTAATCAAATCGATGAAAATGGTTTACCTATCTTTGATAAAAACATTGGATGTTGTCACCCTGATGGTATTAATGCATTAATTTATACTATTGTTCGCCATTTTATTGGTACTCCTACTAATATTTATTCTCGCATACATGATCAACTTAGTAATCTTACTTGTCCAACCTTAAGTGATTTTCGATGGTATAAAGATGTATTTACCTCTAGAGTTATGCTAAGAGAAGATTGTACTAAATCATTTTGGAAAGAAAAATTTATTAATGGATTACCTAGCTTATTTGCTCACAAAATTAGAGATGTTCTTAGTCAACCTACTGGTGTCATTGAATATGATAATTTAACTTATGGTGATATAATTAGCACTATTCAAAAAGAAGGATTAAAAATGTGTATTGATCTTAAACTTAGTCAAAAAGCCACTAAAGATAAACATAAAGCTAAATATGAATTAGGAAATTTCTGTGAACAATATAGATTACCTCCTGTCGCACCCTCTCGTAGGAAATCACACAAATATTCTAAGCATAAAAATAAATCCAAATATTATAATAAATACAAAAAGCCTTATTCACCTTCCAAATCCAACGATAAATTCTACACCAAACCCAAAAAGAAACATTATAAATCTAAAACACATCCGAAATCAAATAAAGATATTACCTGTTATAATTGCGGCCAAAAAGGCCATTATGCTAAAAAATGTAAAGAAAAACAAAAACTAAAAGACAGAGTTAACCAACTCCAAATTAATGAAGAATCCAAAATTCAGTTATTTGAAATCTTTCAATTAAATCAATCTGATCATGATTCCTCTTCTGTTCCTCCATCTACATCTAATTCTCCTTCGAATAGTGATAATTCTGATTCAGATAATCAAATTACCTTAGGATGTAATGATGTTTGTTGTAAACCAGTTAAACAAATTTCTGTTCTTACCAAACATACTCAAGAAGAATCTGCTTTAATTGACTTAATTAGTAAATTAGATGATCCTAATTTAAAACAACAATATATTGATAAATTAAAAGCTTTATTACTTCAATCGGATACTAAACCTAAGATTAATAAACCCATTATTAGTTTATCTAAGACCTTAGAAAAATTTAAAAATAAAACTAAAGAAATTACACTTCAAGATTTACAATCTGAAATCAACCAAATTAAACAAACTATCCTTGATCTTCATAATAGAGATAAAAAATTAGAAGATGAAATTATTACTTTAAAACTTAATCAAAGTTTGACTAATTTCCAACCTAATCCACATACATCACCTCACGAATCTGAACATAATTCTGACCCTGATTCTGATCATACTAATCTAGCCAAACTTATATTTGATAATCGCCCTTAACCTACTAACATTGAAGACAAACGATTAAACTTACTCAATAAAATCTATATGCAAAAATGGTATTCAAAAATTAAAATTGTTGTCGAAGATTTTGAATTAGAGTTAGTTGCTTTAATTGATACTGGTGTTGATTTAAATTGTATTCAAGAAGGATTACTTCCTACTAAATATTATGAAAAATGTCAAGAGAAATTAACCTCTGCCAATGGTAGTAAAATGCATATCAAATATAAATTACCCAAAGTCCATGTTTGCCAAAATAATGTTTGTTTTAAAACCACATTTGTTTTAGTTAAAAATATGACTGATAGAATTATTTTAGGCACACCATTCATATCTTTGTTATATCCTTTTACCACTTCTAGTGAAGGAATAACTACTCATGTTTTAGGACAACCTGTCACATTTAAATTCTTATTTCCACCTGAAATGTTAGAATTAAATCAATTACAAGATTGTTCTATTTCTCATACTATTAATAGATTAACCCGATACATTAATTTTCTTAAAGAAGAATTTAATTATAAAAGAATTGACCAACAGTTAACTGACCCAATTCTAATTTCTCAAATTAGTGATTTTAAATTAAAACTTGAATCAACTGTTTGTTCATCTTTACCTACTGCATTTTGGCATAGGAAAAAGCATGTAGTAACTTTACCATATATTAAGAATTTTAATGAACGACAAATACCTACTAAATCTCGACCTATTCAAATGAATCATGAACTATTAGAAATGTGTAAAAAAGAAATTAATGAATTATTAAAAAATAGAATTATCAGTCCTAGTAAATCCCCATGGTCTTGTCCTGCTTTTTATGTCAATAAAAATGCTGAATTAGAACGAGGTGTTCCTCGCTTGGTTATTAATTACAAACCCTTAAATGTGGTTCTAGAATGGATTAGATATCCTATTCCCAATAAAAAAGATTTAATTAAACGACTTAGTCAAGCTCTTATTTTTAGCAAATTTCATTTAAAAAGTGGTTTCTGGCAAATTCAAATTCATCCTAAAGATCGATACAAAACTGCTTTTAATACACCTTTTGGTCAATATGAATGGAATGTCATGCCATTTGGTTTAAAAAAATGCTCCTAGTGAATTTCAAAACATAATGAATGACATATTTAATCCATTTAGCCATTTTTCAATTGTTTACATTGATGACATTTTTAATTAATTTAGCATCAAATAATTGGCAAGTTTCTCGAGGTTTTTCTAAAGCATATACTTGTTCAATGGTTTTAACATGTAAGGCAACTTTAAAAATATTTTGTAAAAAAGTAGTTTTATAAATTTCTTTAATTTGCAATTTTGGTACATTCCATCCTGTATTAATGTGCAGATGAAGAACATGAATTACGAAATCAAAGATGATTCATATATGAATACAAAATTGGAAGCAGCACGCAGATGAAGAACATGAATTACGAAATCAAAGATGATTCATATATGAATACAGAACTGGAAGCACTTAAACCAAAACAATAAAATAAACATTAAAACTTAAAATAAACATTAAAACTTAAATACATAAATTAATATGCAGAAAATAACTTACAATTACAATTGTAGCAACTGCAAGGATCTTAATTAGGTTACAAACGGGAAGAGGTAATTTTCACTCAGAGCTTTCGGGATTTTTCTGGTAAACTGAAGAATAAAAACTTGAAAACTACTGAATGAATTCATTACAATTTATAGGAAAGGAAAATACAGTAACCATGTGACTGATACAGTAATCCTGTGACTGATACAGTAATCATGTGACTTCTTTTATTGATGAAAGCAGCTGGCAGCGCATGGGTAAAGCAGATGCTGTCGGTTGCTTTCGGTGGAGCAATAACACGGGTGAATAGTTGAGCAGCTTTAGACAAAAGTTGACTGGATGAATAGTGAAAGTGAACAGTAAAAGTGAATAGTAACTTTTACTATTCATTACTTTCGGTGGAACATGTGAATATAGGAATCAATATAGATACAAATTAGCAGCTTTTCTCAGAAGAGTATTGATTGAAGCTAATTTGTATTTATAGGGAATCCTATGTTGATCAGGCAAATGGGTCCTGAGCAACTTGAAACTCTGGACCAGAAAATTGATTAGTTGATTCTTCAGAAGAGTGTACACTTTCTGAACCTTTATCTGCACTGTCTGTATCGGTTGATTGGGCTTGAGCTTGATCCACAAGTTGGCAGGCTAACTGGAGCATTTCTTCTCTGGATGACTTGGGTTTAATCTTGGATTTGACTTTAGGCTGAGTAGGAGGTGAAATGGGCTTTGCTTGCACTTGGGACTTTGATTTGGACTTGGATTGGGCCGGCTGAGCAGCAACAACTTTGGACTTGGATTTATTAATGGGCTTGCTTGACCTGGGCTTGGAACCACTAGATGAGGGGCTCCAAGATTGATTGGAGGAAGACTGGGCTGACTTCCTTGGCTGATTGTTGCAGCAGTTGGGTTCTGCTGGTTTTGAGCAATAGCGGGAGTTGGAGCACATTGATCAAGTGGGAATTCCTCTTGAACAATTTCAAGAATTCTGGGCACATTATACTTAGCCCACCATTTGACTGTGTGTTGACGGGTAATTATATTATCATCAATCCCATAATGCCATTTAAATATCCATGGAATTTTGTATTTGGATATGAAAATGAGCAATAAAGGAAATTGTCGTTGATGAGCAGTGAATGGGTACACAGAGGCAAAATAATTAATTATGTCACTGAGGGGACTAGGAAGGATATCTGAAATAGCACCGTAGTGAGTCCACCATCTCAGAAACCAGGTTGGTAATTCGGATTTAAACTTTTGATCAAAGGATATGAACCAGGAATGACTAAAGGTTTCATTTTGGTACAAGAAAATCTTGAACCAGGCATCAACGTAATCATGGTAGTTATATTGAATGGAGTGACCAGGGAGATCACGAAGCTGATTAGGAGGACCCCATTCAGCTAAGGATACAATGTTGTGAATATAAATTGAATGATACAGGATCTTGTAAGCATAAACTCGATCCTGGATTGGTTTGATCAAAATGGAATGGTGATGGAGCAGAATGTCTTTGTAATAGGAAAGTGTTTTCTCTGGATGTGAAAGGATGAAATGGCATCCAGAGCCAAAATGGAATTTAGCAATGTCATTGATGGTTTGATTCTTTGGGTGACTAGGTTCTTTGTAGAATAGGTTAGTAACATGTGATTTGGTATACTCGGTCCGGGATGGTCTGACTTGGTTAATTGGAAGTGGAGTAACTGAAACAGATTGGCTGGAGGCAAAAGGATCAAAAGCCAATGCAGATGAGTGATCCGGTCGATAAATATGACCAAGAGTGTGATAACGGTTAACCATTTCAAGTGAATGAGATTGAGTGATTGATTCCAGAGGAGGAGGGACAATGAGTTGGTTAGGTTTACTGGAGGATGGGACCAAAGCCCGGGAAGGAGGCCTTGGGCGAGACATCTGTTTAAACAAGAAACAATGATTAGTAGCAAAGATTAACAACCAGAAAGAAGATCAAGATAATTTTGGTAATAATGTAAATGATTGTAATAATCATGTCGCAGAGTACGACGGGCTTTAATCTGATGGTAATTGATGTATTGGGCTCTTTTAGTAGTTGGTCGGGCTGATTTGAGACGGTTAATACGGTGGTTAACTTGGTGGATCAGGGTTTGGTAATGGGTAATTTGGATTTTTAAATATGGAATATGTGGAGTAGCACTCATCCCTTACCCCCCTGTAAAAATTCCCGGGTGAGAAAATCAGGAAGGGAATTTTGACAACCGGGTATATAAGTAATATCAAAATCAAAAATACTTAAAATAGATTGCCAACGGGCAAAAATTTGTTTACTGGTAAGATTTTGAACATCTTTTTCCAAAACATATTTAGCAGATTTGCAATCAACACGAAGTAAAAATTTTTGATTTAAAATATCATCTTGAAATTTTTGAATACACAAAACAGTGGACAAAATTTCTTTTTTAATAGTACTATAATTTAATTGTGCTTTATTCCAGACACCAGAATGATAACGAACAATTTGTTCAGAAGATTGAGGAGTGATTTTTTGAAGAAGAATACCACCATAACCAATATCAGAAGCATCAGTTTGAATAATTTTGAATGAATTCTCAGTAGGAATACCAAGACAAGAAAGAGTCTTAACATATTGTTTAACTTGTTGAACAATGGCAGTGTGAGTAGGAGACCAAGGAGGAGGAGGATTATCCTTTAACCTATCAAACAAAGGTTGACAGATTTTCCTAAGGTCTTTATAGAACTCAGCAATGTAATTAAGGGAACCTAAGAACCTTTGTAATTGGGTTTTATCAAGAATTTCATCAGGAAATTTGGAAGCAAATTCAATGGAGCGACTAATTGGCAGAATAGTATTATGGTGAATGTCGTAACCTAAAAACCTAACTTTAGTTTGAAACAATTTAATTTTAGGAGCAGAAATGACTAAATCATGACTTTTAATTGTATAAAAGAATGCAGTTAAGTGTTTCCAATGTTCACTAATGGATTTTGAAAAAATTAATATATCATCAATGTAAACAATTGAAAAATGGCTAAACGGATTAAATATGTCATTCATTATGTTTTGAAATTCACTAGGAGCATTTTTTAAACCAAATGGCATGACATTCCATTCATATTGACCAAAATGTGTATTAAAAGCAGTTTTGTATCGATCTTTAAGATGAATTTGAATTTGCCAAAAATCACTTTTTAAATCAAATTTGCTAAAAATAAGAGCTTGACTAAGTCGTTTAATTAAATCTTTTTTATTGGGAATAGGATATCGAATCCATTCTAGAACCGCATTTAAGGGTTTGTAATTAATAACCAAGCGAGGAACACCTCGTTCTAATTCAGCATTTTTATTGACATAAAAAGCAGGACAAGACCATGAGGATTTACTAGGACTGATAATTCTATTTTTTAATAATTCATTAATTTCTTTTTTATACATTTCTAATAGTTCATGATTCATTTGAATAGGTCGAGATTTAGTAGGTATTTGTCGTTCATTAAAATTCTTAATATATGGTAAAGTAACTACATGCTTTTTCCTATGCCAAAATGCAGTAGGTAAAGATGAACAAACAGTTGATTCAAGTTTTAATTTAAAATCACTAATTTGAGAAATTAGAATTGGGTCAGTTAACTGTTGGTCAATTCTTTTATAATTAATTTCTTCTTTAAGAAAATTAATGTGTCGGGTTAATCTATTAATAGTATGAGAAATAGAACAATCTTGTAATTGATTTAATTCTAACATTTCAGGTGGAAATAAGAATTTAAATGTGACAGGTTGTCCTAAAACATGAGTAGTTATTCCTTCACTAGAAGTAGTAAAAGGATATAACAAAGATATGAATGGTGTGCCTAAAATAATTCTATCAGTCATATTTTTAACTAAAACAAATGTGGTTTTAAAACAAACATTATTTTGGCAAACATGGACTTTGGGTAATTTATATTTGATATGCATTTTACTACCATTGACAGAGGTTAATTTCTCTTGACATTTTTCATAATATTTAGTAGGAAGTAATCCTTCTTGAATACAATTTAAATCAGCACCAGTATCAATTAAAGCAACTAACTCTAATTCAAAATCTTCGACAATAATTTTAATTTTGGAATACCATTTTTGCATATAGATTTTATTGAGTAAGTTTAATCGTTTGTCTTCAATGTTAGTAGGTTGAGGGCAATTATCAAATATAAGTTTGGCTGGATTAGTATGATCAGAATCAGGGTCAGAATTATGTTCAGATTCGTGAGGTGATGTATGTGGATTAGGTTGGAAATTAGTCAAACTTTGATTAAGTTTTAAAGTAATAATTTCATCTTCTAATTTTTTATCTTTATTATGAAGATCACGGATAGTTTGTTTAATTTGGTTGATTTCAGATTGTAAATCTTGAAGTGTAATTTCTTTAGTTTTATTTTTAAATTTTTCTAAGGTCTTAGATAAACTAATAATGGGTTTATTAAACTTAGGTTTAGTATCCGATTGAAGTAATAAAGCTTTTAATTTATCAATATATTGTTGTTTTAAATTAGGATCATTTAATTTACTAATTAAGTCAATTAAAGCAGATTCTTCTTGAGTATGTTTGGTAAGAACAGAAATTTGTTTAACTGGTTTACAACAAACATCATTACATCCTAAGGTAATTTGATTATCAGAATCAGAATGGTCACTATTGGAAGGGGAATTAGATGTAGATAGAGGAACAGAAGAGGAATCATTATCGGATTGATTCAATTGAAAGATTTCAAATAACTGAATTTTTGATTCTTCATTAATTTGGAGTTGGTTAACTCTATCTTTTAGTTTTTGTTTTTCTTTACATTTATTAGCATAATGACCTTTTTGACCACAATTATAGCAGGTAATGTCTTTAGTAGATTTCGGATATGATTTAGACTTATGATGTTTCTTCTTGGGTTTGGTATAGAATTTATCATTGGATTTGGAAGATGAATAAGGCTTTTTGTATTTATTATAATATTTGGATTTATTTTTATGTTTAGAGTATTTATGTGATTTCCCACGAGAGGGTGCAACAGGAGGTAAACCATATTGTTCACAGAAATTTCCTAATTCATATTTAGCTTTATGTTTATCTTTAGTGGCTTTTTGACTAAGTTTGAGATCAATACACATTTTTAATCCTTCTTTTTGAATAGTGCTAATTATATCACCATAAGTTAGATTGTCATATTCAATAACACCAGTAGGTTGACTAAGAACATCTCTAATTTTGTGAGCAAATAAGCTAGGTAATCCATTAATAAATTTTTCTTTCCAAAATGATTTAGTGCAATCTTCTCTTAACATAACTCGAGAGGTAAATACATCTTTATACCATCGAAAATCACTTAAGGTTGGACAAGTCAGATTACTAAGTTGATCATGTATGCGAGAATAAATATTAGTAGGAGTACCAATAAAATGTCGAACAATAGTATAAATTAATGCATTAATACCATCAGGGTGACAACATCCAATGTTTTCATCAAAAATAGGTAAACCATTTTCATCGGTTTGATTAGCATAAATTATGGATTCTCTTTGTTCTTTAGTTAAATATTTTTCCCACCAAGATTTAAGCATACCAGTGAAACCAGAAGTAATTAAAGTAACAATTTCAGATTGGGAATATTGAGGATAATTAGATAGGTAACTATTTGAGACCATAGATAAATGATTTAGTTTTTAGAGAATTTGATCTTCACTAAGGCCATCAATATTCCATTCGTATAATTTTTTGGCAGAAACAGAAAATTGATTTTTAATATTAGTTTCTTCGAATTGAAGATCGGGAGGAGTAGGTCGAGAATACCAATTTTTGGTGGTTTGAGGATTAACTTTGGGATAATGTATCTTAGTAAGATGAGAGGATTGGAATTGTTGAGCTAATTGATTTATGTCATTATCAGTGTCAGATGGGGTGGAAGTAGTTTCAGTATGAAATTGTTGATTTAATACAGTAAGAGCTTTATCTTTAGAGGGTGAAGCATTATCAGACGTAGTTAGTTTGGTAAATAATTTTTCAATAGCTTTAACGGTAGATTGGTCATTAGTGACTAAACTGGTTCGTTTAGAACGATTACTGGGTAAATTAAGTAAAGGTGACTCTAGAGGTTGTGTTGTGGATGTAGAGTGAACAGATTCTAAATTGGTTTCTATCTTGTCTAATTGTTTACCAATGGTACTTAAACATTGATTAGTATAATTATTTTGTTCAATGACTTTGCAGGAATTTCAGAACCTTGTTGAGTAAGTAGTATTTTCTCTAAAGGAGGATGACTAGAACTAACAGAAGTAGTGTCAGTAGTTTTCCATTTATATTTTGTGATTGTATTAAGTTGTTTGTAATATTTATCAACATACTCTAATAAAGGTAATTCAAAACCATATTCAATCATAAAATCATACCATTGTCTGGAAATTGTGGACATTTGAGCAGAAGTATATTGAGCATAGTAAGCATGTCGTTGAGTTCTATTTTTAGGGGATTTAAATTCAATAAGTAACTTATCAAGATTAGGAGTGAATTCTTTTTTGATTGTCATTAATTGAGGATTGATGGGTGGTGTAAATTCATCAAAATTGGTTTGAGTGGGAGAATTATTAGAAGCAATTTCTTCTTCAGGTAAATGTGTGTGGGTAGAATAAATAGGTTTACTGATTTGAGAGGAAGTAGTGTTATCAATGCCTTTTAATTTGCTAGTTGTAGTTTGGCCAAGATGAAGTTGACTGTTTTTGCGAAATAATGGAGTATTGAAGATTTCATCTTCAGTTTCAATTTCAGTAGGGACACTAGATGTACTATGTCTAGAGGATTGACTACGGTTAAATTTAATTCGAACAGAACCATCATTGTACTGTTGAATATCTTGGATATCTTGTTCTGAGGATTGTTGTTGATGATGTTTATAATTTTCATTGACAGTAACCCATTAATCAGGTAAATCAACATTTTTCCATTCAATCATTTGTGGTATATTAATATGTGATTCATTGCTACTACTACTTTGAATTAAAAGAGTTTTATCTTTGGGACTTTTATGTAAAGCATGAACATTTAAATTAGTTTGCATGCATTTATAGTGGACACGATATATTAAAGCAATATTATGAACTTTTTCTTTCATGTTGGTAAATGAACCATGTAATTGAATATTTAATGTTAAAGCATCTAAAATATGCGGATCGCGTAAACTAAGCGTAAAATCAGGGAAACAATTAAAATGTACTGGACCTTTTTGAAGACCAGTTTCCATCATACCCATTAAACTGTCATTGTAATTAAGAAAACGAGCATCTCGTAAACATAATAAAACAGATGTATTTTTACCTACAATTGTTAAAGGATTAACTCCAACTTGAATGAGACCAATATGCATAAAATTGTAACCATTATTCAAATGTCTTTTAATTAATTTAGCATAAAATAATTGGCAAGTTTCTCGAGGTTTTTCTAAAGCATATACTTGTTCAATGGTTTTAACATGTAAGGCAACTTTTAAAATATTTTGTAAAAAAGTAGTTTTATAAATTTCTTTAATTTGCAATTTTGGTATATTCCATCCTGTATTAATGTGATCATTTTGTATTTCAACATCTTCTTCATTTATGACTAATCCTTGATTAGGTATTGAGGGCAACGTTGTTGACCTAGAACTGACTGATGAGTTACTTCTAAATAATCGATTCATTGTTCTTGTTAATTAATCAGTTTTGCAGATATCTTAATACAGACCCTATTCTGGTCAGGTTATCACAGACCAAAGAGGTTTGAGTACAGACCCTATTTGAAATGTCCAACACTGCCTAACCCTAAGGACTTACTCTGGACAGAGGATGAAAGTGGGTGACTTAAACCTGGTGGATAAACCTAGACTGATCTTGTGGGTGATTAAGACGAACTGAAAACCAGATTAATCAAGTGAACAATAGAAGGGATTAATTGGAAGAAACAAAGCAGTTAGAAACAGGATACAACACCACATGGCTCTGATAC